>PVJN01004709.1:0-20000 GCA_004026805.1 Lasiurus borealis
ATTGATTTTTTTTAAATATATATTTTTTATTTTTTATAGAGAGGAAGGGAGAGAGAGAGAAAGTCAGAAACATCGATGAGAGAGAGACATTGATCAGCTGCCTCCTGCATGCCCCCTACTGGAGTTGTGCCCGCAAGCAAAGTACATGCCCCCAACCGGAATCGAACCTGGGACCTTTCAGTTCACAGGCCGACGCTCTATCCACTGAGCCAAACGGGTCTCAGCAGTATTGATTTTTTTTTACAGAGAGGGAGGGAGAGGGATAGAAAGTCAAAAGCATCAGTGAGGGAGAGACATCGATCAGCTGCCTCCTGCACGACCCCCACTGGAGATGTGCCTGCAACCAAGTACATGCCCTTGACCGAAATCAAACCCGGGACCTTTCAGTCCACAGGCCGACGCTCTATCCACTGAGCCAAACCGGTTTCGGCACCAATCTAGCGCTGATGAACCTGGCGTTGATGACCTGGCTTTGATGACCTGAGTGATTTTCTTCTCGGCTCCTCTGGGCTAAAACCACGGCCCATGTCTCTCCACTGCCGTCCCTCTGACCACACGGCCCCGTCACTTCTCGCTTAGTGTGAGGAGAACAGCTTGGAGGCCTTCTCCTGTTCTTCCTCAGCAGGCCCAGCCAGAGGATGCTCACAGTGTTCCCACACACAAGGACACTAGGGTTCGCTGGTGGTCAAAGGGGGTCGGGGTAGACGTGGACCCACCATCAGTGAGAGTGGCCATTTGGGGATCTCAGTCAGAAAAGGGGAGCCGGTCAGCCCCAACGAGACACGGGCAGAGCAGGAGGGTGGCCAGCCACCGGCCCGGAGCTCTGGGAGGCAGGGCCAACCCAGGCAGATGCCCACAGAGCCACCACAAAGAAGAGGGACCCTGAGGGTCAGAGGGAACAAGCACAAGTTACCAACCAGGTGGCTGGCACTTCATCGCGCCTTCTGGCCAGTGGGCCAGCAGAGGGTACCAGGTTCGCTACTGCCCGCTGCTGCAGGGTAAGTACAAGTCTGAGTGGCTCCGACAGGCATGGGGCAGAGACACTCCTCGGTGACACCGAGTGGATCCAAGTGGCCTCCTCAGGTGCCATATCACCCAGGTGCCTGCAATCCGACCGTGAGGTCGCCTAAAGCAAATGAAGGGAGTTCCGAAACTGGGCTGGGGAGCAAGTGACTCTGGACTCCTGCCGATATGCAAAGGAGAGAGCCTGTTTCTCACCGCCTGACAGTGATGTTGAAATGACTACCCCGTTTCCCCGAAAGTAAGACATCCCCAGAAAATAAGACCTACTTCCAGTTTTGCCTCTCTCTGTAATATAAGGCATCCCCAGAAAATAAGACCTCCCCCGAACATAAGGCCTCCCCAGAATATAAGGTCCCTGAAGCTACCGTCAGGCATCTGACTCCTGATTTAAAGAGACCTCGCACTGCCTGAACAGCTCCGGCTGTGCTGCGGCCCATCAGTGAGCTGGTTTGTGATGACAACGACTACTGTACTGTATACAGGTCATAAATTTCCTTTTTTTGTTGTTCAACAATAAATGTGTACCATATCCTTCCTCATGGAAAAATAAGACATCCCCTGAAAATAAGACCTAGCGCATCTTTGGGAACAAAAATTAATCTAAGACACTGTCTTATTTTCGGGGAAACAGGGTAAGTTACTGGGTATCACCATTCCTCCCTCGCAGCCCCGCCGCATGACACAGCTCCTTTTGCCCTGGAGCATTTCACATTCTTCCTCCTCCTCCTCCTCAGGTGGAATCGCAGGATTTTGAAGCTGGAAACCTGGCCTTGACCTCCTGGCTCCTCCATGACACCCTCCGAGGGAGAGCAGAGGCGACACATGCGTTCAAGTTCAAGCAAGTTGGCCAAACTCATGCAGCTGGGGTACGTTCCCTCCTTCCCCAACCAGGCCTGTCCTTCCTTACCCAGTCCCTACCTCCCTGAGAACATGTGCCAGGGGCACATCCCTGATCGAGAAGACCACGGCTTACAGGTCTACAGCCCTGCCTCCGCTTCCGCTCAGCAAGACCCCCTCCTTGCCAAGCATCTAGATACAATGGTACCTCGAGATACGAGTTTAATTCATTCCGTAACCTTGAGGCGTGGGAAACTGAGTTGCGGTAAACCCGTGGGTCGTGTGCAGCCGGCCAATCCATGCGATTACTCCTATCTCAAATGTTGCTCATATTTCAAAGCAAAAATGGCTCGTATCTCAAAAGTCTCGTATGTGAGGGCACTCGTATCTCGAGGTACCACTGTCCAATGGAAGACAGATGTCCTGAGAGAGAGAGACAGGCAGGCATGAGATTAGCTAAGCACTGAGATATCAGAGGCAACTGGAGGACGCCTGGCCCGCCGCGGAGATGAGGCTGGTATCGTTTTTAATATTCTATCTTTCACTTAAAATCTCTGACGGAGGAAAACGTATCTGTGTTAAGCAAAAAAGCAACCAGATGTAAAATTGAACATGCAGCACCATCTAAGAATCATAAAAAGGCCCCGAATGCTCGCCCATCTGTCTTGATGATAGCACTGAATGATTTTTATATTTTTTCCTGAGTACCTTTCTGCTTTGCTTTTATAATGTACGGGGAGAAGAAACATTCTTTAAAATACAGCCATCAAATGAAAGGACATTTCCTAACTTCCTTTCTGCCACAACTGGACGAAAAATTGAGAATCTCAAGGGTCTGAGCCGGGAAAGTGCATCCCCGCTCAGAATGGCCTTCAGACGCCACTGCTACTGCCGCCCGGGCCTTCCCGTGGGACAGGCCGTCACTCAGCACCATGGCCACGCTCTCCGCGTCCGCTCTTCCAGGCGGCTGGCTGTGCTCCCCGGGCCTCCCCCCACCGGTGGCTGCTGGCAGGAGAAAGCAGACAGACAAGCCCGGATGGCGTGGCTCCTTGGGTGAGCATGAACCTATGAACCAGGAGGTCATGGTTTGATTCCTGGTCAGGGCGCATGCCCGGGTTGTGGGCTTGGATTTCCAGTGTGGAGGCAGCCAATCAATGATTCTCTCTCATCGTTGATATTTCTATCTCTCTCTTCCTCTCTAAAATCAATTTTAAAAATATTTTTTAAGCAGAGAGGTGAAATAACCCCCCACACTCACCATTTCTCCTCCTTCTCCTGCCCCCCAGGGCACTCAAGTTCTCCCCTAAGAATTCAGGAGCACAGAAAGGGAGTGGACTGATAATTCTCAGGGGGAAAGGGGTGAGGGGTGTACAGAGAGAGACTGGACAAAAATCATACACCTATGGATGAGATCAATGGGAGGGAGCTAAGGGCAGAGGGAGGGTGGGAGCTGGGTGGAGGGGTGCTATGGAGGGGAAAAAAAGAGAAACAAATGTAATAATCTGAATAATAAAGATTTAATTAAAAAAAAAAATTCCTCCAGAAAGGCTACACAGGTGAGGGACTCTGGCCTTAAGTAGCCTGGGAAAACCCATCAAAGAGGCTAAATCAATTAGGAAGGAAAGTCACAAGTGTCCACCTCATCAGACTATCCCCAAATCATTCTACGTCCTACTCTCCCCCTTCAGGGGCCCGGGGACCCTCTGATCAGGAGGCAAGCCAGGGAGGGAGCAGGCGGGATTCAGCGAGGCGGTCGGCCCTGACACACACAACTCAAGTGAAGGTGGTTCCACCATCTTGACTCGCGCACGGCCACCTTGAAGGCAGGAGGGAGGGTCCTCCCGTAATTAAAAATGGAACCGCCTTCAGAGACAAGGTTGAATCCAGCCCCCACCGCCCTCTTGTCTCACATGGCCTGACCTGTCACTTTCGGCCCCCAGCCCTCCCTTACAAGCTCCCCTTCCCCGACACTCACATCCCCCCTGTTCCCTGTTCGGCCTCTCTCCTGCCTTTTCTCAGTGACACAGCCGTTCAGCTCCAGAGTAACCTCCAGGAAGCTTTCCCCAACGGCTCCAGCTGCCAAGACTAAACCAACAACCTCCTCCTTCATTTCTTCACTGAGCCCCACACTCATCTCCTTCACGGCCCCCACAATGCTCTTTCCGCTCTTATTAAAGCTGTAAAGAGGATTGGGACAATCGGGGGAACTCTTAGGATGGGCCATCGATGAAACAGTTTGGCAGCGATGTTAAATTTCCCAAGTGTGACCAACGTCTGGTGTAAGAGGAATGTCCTATTGTTTGAGGATACTCATTACCACACACTCCGAAACGGTTCATCAAAAATACACATACAGTGGTACCTCGAGATACGAGTTTAATTCATTCCGTAACCTTGAGGCGTGGGACACTATGAGACGCTCGAGTGGCGGTAAACTGGTGGGTCGTGTGCAGCTGGCCGATCTGCGCGATTACTCTATCTCAAATGTTGCTCGTATTTCAAAGCAAAAATAGCTCGTATGTTAGCGCACTCGTATCTCGAGGTACCACTGTACTCATAGATAAGACACAGAGGGGGAGAGAGGGAAATGGAAAGAGGCAGTGAAGGAGGAGAGAGGAAAGAAGGGAGAAGAAATAAATACCGAACAGCAAAATGTTAACTGGCCAATAAAAGTGATCCATGGAAGATCATTGTACTATTCCTGCAATTCTACTGTGGATTAGAAAATGTACAATAAAAAAATTGGAAGAAAAAAAAAAAGGCTCTCCTGCAATACCTGAGAACTTATCCATTTCCCAAGACAACCCTCCCGAAATTACAGACTCGGAGAATGACCTCGCAGCCCACACCAAGCCCAAGCCACTAGCTATGTTTCTGCCCTTGACAATGGCGCTGAGGCTCTGTCTGAGATGGGGAAGCGAATACTGGGGAGCTGGGGCGGATGGGCCGGGAGGGGGCTGGCTGTTTCCCCTTTCATCTCTTTCTGGGATGTTCTGTGGTGTCTGTGCAGATCACCAGACAGGTGCCTTTCAAAACCAGCACCTGGAACGCGCTGGGTACGAGACCACACTTTCCATTTAAGCAGATTTCTCTCTCTCACGCGATCTGCCTTCGCAAAGAAGTCACTTAATCATCTGTTTCTTGGGCGGGGGGGCCCCGGAGATGGAGCCAGGAGTCGGTGAGTACTAATTGGGCTGTCTGCCTCCGACGGAGAGCTGAGTGATGGCCCGGCTGGACGGCTGATGGTGTCCAAACGGCTAGACGCGGTGCTGCAGATTTATGGAGCCATCAATAAGGGCTGCCTCTTCTCCCATTAACATAATTAAGACAATGAACTACTTTGGGGAAAGGAAAAAAAAAAGAAGATCTACGCTGGGACTCAGAGAACGATTAATTACATTTACAGCTGCATCCATCTCGAAGTAAATAACCAATTTTCAGGCAGGGCTCTAAGAACTTTGAAATAATCCATCACCCACCAAGAAAGTCAAAGCGCCCCCAGAAAGAGGGGCGGTCCCTTCCCCCCATCAGGGGGAACCACGGACCTCTTCGAAGGAAGGCCCAGAGCGGGCGCAATTTTCTCCAAAGAAACAGCCGTTAACGGAATAACCCTGAGAATTCCCTCCATAACACAGTGCCCTGTCCTCACCCTGGCAAACCTGCCCAGTGCAAATAAGCACACGAAGACAGGCCAAGACCACCCTCCGAGGTGGATCTGTGTAACCCTTTAAGGAAACAGGGGAAGTACCCCAAAAACCCACCCTGACAAAATACAGTGGTACCTCGAGATACGAGTGCCCTAACATACGAGATTTTTGAGATATGAGCCGTCGAGCGAGCGATTTTTGCTTTGAAATACGAGCAACATGTGAGATAGGAGTCATCGCGCGGATCGGCCGGCTGCACACGACCCACCAGTTTACCGTGACTCGAGCGTCTCATAGTTTCCCACGCCTCAAGGTTACGGAACGAATTAAACTCGTATCTCGAGGTACCACTGTAAAGGGCAGGTAGTTCCCCGCCAGTGGGTTTGTTTCTCTACACGTGGACAGTGGGATTGGATCACCAAGAAGCTTGCCTTCTGGGGACCAGCTGTGCCAGCCTCGGTGCGCACAAGGGCCTCGCTCTGGCTCCTGTTTTCCTCCCTCCTGGTTTCTCCCTGTGGCCCAGGGGTCGTGTCCCTCTCCACAGGCCGTCTGTGACCTTCTCCAGGACCCCGCAGGAAACCAAAGTCCCCGCTCCTGACGCTCCCTTATCATCTGCTGCTATGCCTTTTCTGACGCTCCCCTGCCCTGTGGAGTCGCAGCTCCCGCAAGGAAGCAAATGCAAGGCGTACGCTCCGAGGACGAGCATGGGTCTCCTCTCCGGTTCTCCCTGGAAGAGCCAGACTTGGCTGCGACTCTGAGCCCATCCCCTCGGCTTTCCCGGTCTCCCCACTTTCCCAGTCTCCCCACGAGGAAAAGACGAGGAGCCGGGAAGACTGAGAGGCAGAGGCGGCACCCAAACCCCTGGCCATGGACCCACGCCCGCCTACCTTGGTCAGATCCATTCCAAGTTTGAGCTGCGAGATGAGGTGAAGAATTACACTGCGCTGATCCTCCATGACGCCCAGTTCTGCCTCTTCCTTATCTTCAGTGTCGCTTTTTTCATCTTCGGACAAAACCAATTCAGAGTCTGAGTTCGGCTGCAAAAAGATCATCGATAAAAAGTCAGCAGCGGGCTCCGGGGAAGCGAGCGGCACAGCCCGTGAACCCATATGCGTGGCAATGACGGAGGGAGCCCAGTGCTGACCCAGGAAGTCTCTCTCTATAGGCCAATCCTATTGGCCAGCGGGTGGAGGATGACCCTTTTCCCGATGCAGGCCATCCTTCACTACTGCCCATTCCCTCTCATCGCCCCGTCACCTCCTCTGAGTGAGCCTTCTGGCCTAAGGAGGTCCCCTGACAAGAAAGTCTCCTGCCCTTTAAGAAACTCTAACATTCAGGTTAATAAGCCCCCTTGACCTTGGCTGCTCCCAAACAAAATTTTATTAACTTGTACAACCCAGGACACTTTCTATCTCATATCATTCTTTCTGTGTTTAACGTAAAGGTCTGATGCCCCAGGAATGGGCTGAAATCACCTTATTTTATGAGAAGAGTTACCCTCGGCTGTTTTATATCAATTAATATCACAATAGCAAGTGCGAAAAGTGCGTTGGCATTCATCGAGGGACGGAGGCAAAAAATGCAAAGGTCGAGAGCAACTCTGAGGCTTTGTTAAGAACGCTGAGATACATGCTGGCCACCAGACCCTGCTTTCCTCATGCAAGTTTATTAATTCGATGGCTCGGTTCCATTTGTCCAAGGACATCAACATAAAAACTAATAAACAGGCTAATATACAAAATGTGCAGAAGGGAATGACCACACACAAAGTTTTCGAGACCCAAGAACGGAGCACTCTGGCGACCCTGTCAGGCTGTCTGCAAAACTCTGTTGAAAAAAGTAACCACTGCACACTTATCTATGTCCTGATGGTACTTGTTTACATGTAAACAAAGACACTGCATATAACATTATACAGTCTTTCCTAAAGACAGGTCAGACACAGTGAAGTCAGCATACAGCAATGCAGGGCTCAACAGCATTGCATATGAAAGCATACGGACTTGCCCAAATGTCCAGGCAAAAACGAACCATTTATAAACCTCACTGGACAGAACTACCTCATTTTACTTAAAGGCACTTCCAATCCACAAAGGTGATCACAGTGACCGAGGTGGCTGTCATTGTCTGGCCCAGTGGTCGGCAAACCGCAGCTTGCGAGCCACATGCGGCTCTTTGGCCCCTTGAGTGTGGCTCTTTTACAAAATACCATGGCCTGGGTGAGTCTATTTTGAAGAAGTGGCATTAGAAGAAGTTTAAAAAATTCGGCCCTCCAAAGAAATTTCAATCGTTGTCCAGTTGACATCTGGCTCTGTGGACTAATGAGTTTGCTGACCACCGGTCTGGCCAAAAAGACATGTGCCGGCCCTTCCTTGCAAGCACTCCAAAGAGGAAACATGATACCCCCTCTCCCAGGCAGGCATTTTTTAAATCTGAAATCAAATACAGTGGTACCTCGAGGTACGAGTGCCCTAACATACGAGATTTTTGAGATACGAGCCGTCGAGCGAGCGATTTTTGCTTTGAAATACGAACAACAGTTGAGATAGGAGTCATCACGAGGATCGGCCGGCTGCACACGACCCACCAGTTTACCGAGACTCGAGCGTCTCATAGTTTCCCACGCCTCAAGGTTACGGAACGAATTAAACTCGTATCTCGAGGTACCACTGTAGTCATTTTCCAAGTCCTCTCTGGGTAACCCCACTTCTGGGCCCGCAGTGGGGCCGCCTCAGTGATGCCCAGGGGGCTTTTCCCAGCCAAGAGTTGGGTGTCCTCCATCGAGAGTCTGGTTCTCTGGCCTCATCGCCATATGTGACGTCATCGGCAAGTGATGGATTTCAGAGAGGAAGGGAGAGGGAGAGAGAAACATCGATGATGAAAGAATCCTCATTGACCGACCACCTCCTGCTCGCCCCACACACAGGGGATGAGCCCGCCACCCCGGCATGTGCCCTGACCTGGCATCAATCTGTGATCTCCTGGCTCGGAGGTTGACGCTCCACCACTGAGCGATGCCAGCCAGGCAGTGGCTACTTCTTGGGGGTGGCCTGGCAGGCAGTCATCTGTATCCACAGACTCCCCCCCAACCCAGGGCGGCCGGGGGAGGCGAGGGGGAGGGCGAGGCCCGGGCATCTTGCTTTGGGAGAAAGCGGGTGGGGGTGGCGGGCAAAGTCCTCTCAAACATCTCGACAGCAAAGGTGGCTACATTTTGGGAGCAATTATTCCCGCTTGAAATTAGTGATTCTCGCAAAGTCCGGATGGCAGGCTAAACAAATCAATAGCTCAGGTGCGGCAGCCATATAAGCTTTCTGAATTACAGAATGGTCCTCTCTGCTGACAATGTGACTTCCCGTTTGCCCACCAGCCGGGACACAGAGAACTCGCCACCCTGCCCACTCCGTGCCCCACGCAGGGCTACGTGCTGACAGACCACCCGGGACTGCCACCTCCTCCTGCTGTCTCTGCCCGACTTGACAATTAAACCCAGCGCGTCCCTCCCCTTCCAGTAACCAAGGAAGCCTACAGCAGGATCCGGCCAGGTGACAACAAGAACGTGCCTGGAGGCGCACACGAGCCTCTCCAGCTCGACCCATCACACGCCACATCTCGCTTCCTCGGTGTCTAACGATGACTCGCAGAGACACCGGCTCCAGGAGAGAGAGAGGGAGGGCTGATCCACGGGTCCCCGAAACGAGGGCCAGAGCTCCCGGGGCTCTGGATTCCTGCCAAGGGAAGAAAGGCCGCGGGGAGCCCGGCACACATCTGCCTCCTTGGCTCAGGTCCGTGGCGAGCAGTGCCCGGCGCGGAAACAAGGATCCAGCCATAGTTCTGTCTCCCACCGCTTCTGAGAGCTCGTCCTTTCTCTTACAGGATGGTGTGCAAAAAGTTCTCCTGCCCAACCTCACGCCAACCATCAGGGGCTTAAAAAAAGCCGCTTCATTCACCACAGCGTTAGTGGACATCCACCACATTGTTAGTGGACATTCACCACATTGTTAGTGGACATCCATCACATTGTTAGTGGACATCCATCACATTGTTAGTGGACATTCACCACATTGTTAGTGGACACCTTGAACATCCATGGACCACTGGTGGGCCGTGGGGCCTGAAAGGGTGGTGACCTCTGTCTTAGAGGATACCCACAATTCCACCCTCACTGGGACTCGGTCCTTTGCAGGAAGGTGAGACCACCCTCTATTTTGGGTCCAAATCGAAGGCACTGCGTGGACAGAACTGTGGGACTCAGTTCGAAAGGTGTCCACTGGCAACATAAACATGTCAACAAAGCACCGGATAGCAAGTGCTGTTAAGAAATGGAGGGTTTGGCCCAGCCCATGTGGCTCAGTGGTTGAGTGTCAACCTAGGAACCAGGAGGTCCCGGTTCGATTCCCAGTCAAGGCATATGCCTGGGTTGTGGGCTCAGTCCCCAGTCGGGGGTGTGCAGGAGGCAGCTGACCAATGATTCTCTCTCATGATTGACGTTTCTATCGCCCTCTCCCTTCCTCCCTCTGAAATTAAAAAAAATAATAATAATAGAAATGGACAGTTTAGAGCCAGGCTTGGAAGGAGTTTTAAAGACAGAAAAGCCTTCTTCCTTTTTGGGGTCAAGGTTTGTTGATTCTGCTCCTCTGATGTAAAATTCCCAACAGCACTAATGGCGCTGGCTCTCAGTCTGTTCTCCATAATCAGGCCCCTGTGCCCACCCACGTTCTCACCCTCCCGCTCCCAGACCTCTGCTTCTGTCTGTCCCCCACTCCCCCCAAACCCCACACCCTGCGCTCCCTAAGGATTTCCGCTTGTAAAGTGATGGCAACTGCCTTGAGGGGGTCAAAGGTGACAGAGCAGTGTTTCTCCATCTCGGATGAAACTGAAAAATGACAAGTGGTTTATGATGCTGAGAAAGGTCCTAAGACTTAAGAAGAATCTTTAAACACCCATCCCCCAGAGATCTCTGCAAATGAGCCAGCTCAGCCATAAAAATGCATCCAAACTTCAAGATTAAACGGAATTAAAACGTGCTGGAAAGAGAAGCAGGCTCTGGAATAATGAGGTTTCTTAATAAAAACAAAAATTATGACTCAGTTTTTTTACCATGTGAACAACGCGGGGCTACGAAAATCAAGCGACTCCTCTTGCCACTTAGCAAACGTGGGTGAGGACAAGAAATCCGACGAAGAGCAGAAGGCCGCGTGGCAGGCTGGGGTTTGGGGACCAGGACTCCTTGGTAGCTCCGCGTGACCTGTGCCCCAGAACAAGGGTTCTTAATCTGGGCCCTACGGACACTCCTTAAGATGTCTCTCACAGCCCTTGCTGTTTTATATGAAAATTGGATGTCTGGGCACTTTCCCGGAGACCAGGGGTCCCTGCTGATCTTGGATACTCAGAAGAGTGTCTGGCCCTGGGCTGACCTCAGAGCCTCCCAAGAACCAAAGGGTCTGAGGTCGTGTAAGAGGGAGAGATCTGATGGTCAGGAAGTGGGCCAATCAGACAGTCTCAGCGTCTGCAGATGCACCCCTGCCCTTAACCACACCGCCGCTTCTCATCCAGTAGGGGGCAGCACACCCATGAGACTCTGGTGAGGCCCAAACCAGAAGCAAAAGGGCGACTTGTGTTCAACCACAGTCTTCTCCAGGGGGACACCAGTGTGGGGGACATACTGCTCTCATCTCTTTAACAAAAATCTGATTTTTTTTCTTCCAATACAAATGTAAATTCCCAGCAAGACTGGCATTCCAATCTATTTTATTCAACACACACGTCATTTAACTCCAGTTTGGCTCAGTTCCAGGAAAAAAACAACAGGAAACAGACATTATTTTCAGAGTCCATTCATTTCCTTCCCACAGGCGTCACTCCATCCCCCACACCCCCCCACTCCTCAAATCTACTCCTTCCTGAGCCTCACTTCCATTTTCCTTTTCCCAGACAGTGCACATCCAACCCTTTCCTCTTTCTCCACAATCACCTTCGCTTCTTTCTTAACTGAAACCTGGCGTTCAGAGAAGTGGAGCCGATAACGTATAAGCGGTTTGACGGACTAGCGTCCTCTTGATTTATCAATGCCTGTTCACCTCGGGTCTTCACGCCAAGGGCTGAACCCTCAGGTTTGAAGCATTTGGGGAGAGGCCTGTGCGATGGCATAACCACCCTGTGAATAAGCCCTTTTCCGGTTGCACACGGAGCAAGTCCATGCCAGAGCCGTGCCATCACAGACATGCAGGTGCCAGGGGGTGGACATGGAGTAACGGGGCGCCAAGTGTGGTCTTCGGCCTGAGTCAATCAGCAGCATCAGGAAAACAAAACTCATGGAATTCAAGCGATCTGTCACTATCCTGCAAGTCCGCCCGGGTCAGGGCGGGAAACGCAGCCAGCGAGAGCGAGAACAGCCAATTCTCCTCCAGCAGCGAGCGCACTGCAGCGCCATCATTATAAAAGCCTGGCACCTCTCCCCGCACACCGCCACGTGGGCACGGAGGCCCGCGGCGAACTGAGTCACACCAAAGAGCCTTGCTACTGAAGGACAAACAGCAAACGCTGGGCAGGTAACGTCTTGGTGGGAAAACGGGGAGACCCAGCCATGCCCGGGAGTATTCTGGCATCTAGTTATTCTGAGGACCGCAGAAAGGTGGGCGGCGGAGGCAAAGGCCCCAAGCACCACCCTCGATGTCCCCAAAGGAGAGAAACGTCATGACATATAGCAGCCCAGGCAAAGGAGTCACCAGGCAATGTGTGTCCTCCTACGAAACATACTTCTCACCCCACAGCTACACAGAACATGCGATCACATGCAGGAGTGGCCACCAGGGCACGTCTACTTCTGGCCACTAGCGGGTAAGAATCAATAGAAGTTGGGTTTGCCAGAAAACAAATGGTTCTAGAAAAAAAAGAGAAATGTGAAGTTGAAACGTGGATAACGGGTTAGGGGGCCGGAGAGAGGGGAAGGATAAGGGAGTGAAAGACCAAGGAGACGTCTGAAGAAACACGGTGACTCTGGGAAGAGAAGCGAGGGATCTGAGTGACTAAGGCTGGGGTGGGGAACCTTTTTTCTGCCAAGGGGCACTGGGTATTTCTAACATCATTTGGGGGCCATACAGATTTATCAGCTTAAAAATGAGCCTGCTATCTTTGGTCAGACATTTAATTAACTCGCCCCTACATGCCTTGGCAGGCCCAGGCCCAATGATTTCGCGGGCCTTATCCAGGCCATAGGCCAATGTTCCCCACCTCTGGTCTCAGAGCTACAGGTACCCAGGGACCACCTACTGAACCAATTTCGGGGTGTCTAACGATAATGGTGTTACTGTCATTGACGGCATTTATGGAATCCATAAAAGCAAGGATTTAGTCCCTTTCCCCTCTAGTCATTGTCTTTTTCATTTCAATATTCACAGCATATTTAACCAAAGTATCGCAATCATTCCTTCATCCTCAATAGTGTGCTCTTCACATTAGTAATACCAGTGGTACCTCGAGATACAAGTTTAATTCGTTCCGTAACCTTGAGGCGTGGGAAACTATGAGACGTTGGAGTCGTGGTAAACTGGTGGGTTGTGTGCAGCCGGCCGATCCGTGCGATGACTCCTATCTCAACTGTTGCTCGTATTTCAAAGCAAACATCGCTCGCTCGAAGGCTCGTATCTCAAAAATCTCGTATGTCAGGGCACTCGTATCTCGAGGTACCACTGTATTTTACATCCTAAGAAGCCCCCTCTCACAGCCCAAGGTCACGAACACGGGCGTATCTGCACTCGAAGACCCAGTCCAGCTTCGTCCACGAGTCAATGACATCCGCCCTGCCTGGGGTGTACCAACATGGCCCGCAGTCCGGTGAACTCCACCTGGCGCGTCTGTCCCTCAGCCCCCGGGAAGAAAGGGTCACCGCGTGACTATCAAGCGCAGCGCCCTCTCCCTCACGTGCTGGGGAAACTGCTTCCCCCGAGGACACACGCAGACGTAACGGTTTGCGAGAGGAACGGACACGTGGCCGCTCCCGAGGACCTGCTGTCCTTCCCAGGCTGCGCACCGGGTGTGTCTTCTCCGGAACCGTCTCTTGTGCGCCTGCCTCTCCGTCCCCCAGAGGCGGCCATGCCTGCTGGGCGGAGGGCCCCTCGGTTGACGGGATGATGCTCTCCTCTGGTCGGCAGTCTCACCCCAGAGCTTGTGGTCGGACCCACGGCTTTGGACGGCGTGTCTGGTCCAGCGGATGCGCCCTGGCCCTGATGCAGGGCAGTGCCTTCACGTGTCGCATCTTCCGTCTCAAACATCCTTCCGTTCCGGGTGGAGCCGCATCCAAAGCCAGTGGCCCACCCCTCTATGTCGGGGACTTCACCTTGCCATGTGGAGGTAGGTACCATGAGGCCGCTGTTGGGGGGGGCAGGGACGTGGTCTCTGATCCTGAAGAGGTCCGAGCACAGGCAGGCCCCACAGCGTGGTCCCCGCGGCCGCCGTTCTGGCGAGGTGAGCTGGCGGCCAGGGACACGACAATCCTTCGGCTGCCCCTCGGGCGGCGCTGGCGGCTGGCTCTACCCACACATACACACACACTTGCCACACTTGGCTCTCACAGACCGGAAGGACAGAGGCTCCTCCGGAGCCCTGGGGCCGACCTGCAGAGAGGGTCAAGTTTCAGTAAAGCACGGCCCGCGAGGCAGGGGCACGGCATCAGCCCAGACAGACAGTCGGGATAATTCTACCCGCCGGGGCTCCTCGCACAACATTCCGGGGGCGGGGGGGGGGGGCATTCAGTCCTTTTCTCACTGCCACGTTCTCTGCTTGGAAACCGAGTGAAGGCAGCAGAGGGAGGAGCAGGGAAGGGACAAAGACAAGCTAAAGCAGCGGTTCTCAACCTGTGGGTCGCGACCCCTTTGGAGGTCGAACAACCCTTTCAGAAGGGTGGCCTAAGACCCTGGGAAAATGCAGATATTTACATCACGATGCATAACAGTAGCAACATTTTATGGTTGGGGGTCACCACCACATGAGGAACTGTATGCAAGGGTCGCAGCCTTAGGAAGGTTGAGAACCACTGATCGAAAGGAAGAACAAAAAAGGACAAGCAAGTAGCAGCAGCAGCAGAGACCCGGCCACCCACATGCAGGAACCCAGAGGCCACGAGCCACCCAGCCAAGTCCCCTTGGCATCGGAGTCCGGCACGAGCACACCCCATCTGGCACTGGGCTGGGGCTTCCTGAGAGTGAAGTGGGGCAGGGTTGGGGGCAGGGTCCCCGCAGCCCTCATTCTGGGTGTCGCACGGGCAGCATGGGTCCCATTTCCCAACTCGCAGGAAGCTTGTCGGCACAGGGATCACAGTCCCGAGAAGCAGAAGAAGGAGGCCCAGAAACAGAGCAGCACACAGTCCCGGAGCCCGGGAGGCGTCGAAGCATAAAGGGATGGTCCAAGCTTCGGTGCAGAGGCGGCGAGGGTGAATCCTGCAAGCAGGGCCTTCCGCCCGGCAGGCTCAGGGTCCTGGTCTGTGACGTGGAGGTGGGACCACCCTCAGCTCAGAGGAAATGCCTACACAACGCCACTGCTCTGGCCTTGACTTTCGCACTGGGTCCGTGGCGGACCTGTGGGCTTGTGGATCTGGAAGCCACTGCTGCAGCGCCCGCCACCTCCCCCGGGGTCCCCTCCTGCCGGCAGCACCCTCTGCAAGCTGCACGATGCAGCCCAGGCTCCCTCCCCAGGCCCCCAGCAGTGAGTGCACGTAGGGCTGTGGGCCTGCAAAAGATCCAGGTTCCCCACCTAGCCATGGCCCTGACCTTCCGGTCCTGGATCTGCAGCTGCACCCCGAGGGAATTCACAGAAATGTCAAAAAAGTCTCAGCCAAGCCCTTACTGATTTGGCTCAGTGGATAGAGCCTCGACCGGTGGACTGAAGGGTTCCAGGTTCGATTCTGGTCAAGGGCATGTATCTTGGTGGCGGGCATATCTCCCTAGGGGTTGTGCAGGAGGCAGCTGATGGATGTTTTTCTCTCATTGATGTTTCTAACTCGCTATCTCTTTCCCTTCCTCTCTGTAAAAAATCCATTAAAAAAAAAAAAAGTCTCAGCCAAGTGCACAGCAGATCCAGGAACCACAAGAGACAAACACAAGCGGTAAGGACAGTGAACCAGAGAGACAGGCCATCAACTGGGCCCGGAAGACCAGCTACGGTCTGGAGCGGCGGGAGCAGGGGGCCTGCCACCCACGAGGCCACGTTCCCTAGAAAGCCTGGGAAAGGTGGGGAAGGAACTGTTTGACACCCATGCTAGCCTTCCTGGCCACTGGTATGAGGAAAAGCAAAGGGTTAAGACACAGGGTGTGCTGAGTGGAGAGCAGGCCGCAGGTCTGAGAGAGTTCCCATCATCCCAGCCGCCTCCGATGCCCCCCAATTAGCAAAGCACCACCTTCAGTATTAGAATATATGAATGGCCTAGATCACTGGTCAGCAAACTGCGGCTCGCAACCACTTGACCTAGACTCTCGATTCCAGTAAGTACAGGCTGTTGTTGTTCCTTGTGATTAAGCCCCCATCCCAGTGGTCGGCAAACTCATTCGTCAACAGAGCGGCAAACTACGATTCACAAGCCACAGTTTGCTGACTATTGGCCTAGATGGTTTGGCTCAGTGGATAGAGGGTGGGTCTGTGGACTGAAAGGTCCCAGGTTCAATTCCAGTCAAGGGCATGCACCTTGATTGTGGGCACATCCCCAGTGGGGGGCATGTAACAGGAGGCAGCTGATCCATGTATCTCTCTCATGGATATTTCTAACTCTCTATCCCTCTCCCTTCCTCTCTGTAAAAAAATCAATAAAATATATTTTCAAAAAGAAAATAAAACGGCGGTGGTGGCCCGTATCTGTGAACATGCTAAAATCCATGGGATGGTAGACTTTAAATGGGTTAATTCTTTGGCACGTAAATTACGTATCAGAAAAGGTGGTATTTAAAAATTAAAATAAAAACTAAAAGGACACAGGATGCAAGGTCAAACAAGGGCGGAAGGAAGGTCGTGGCCTGGGTGACCCGAGAGGCCCGCACAGAGACAGACTCTGGGCTGGGTCTTCCCGCAGAGGGCACTCAGGCCGCCGGAGAGAGAGGATCTCGATAGAAGGAGTAACGGACGATCGGAAAAGTCTGGCGGAGGCCGGACGGTATGTCGTTTGACCTTCTGAATAGACGCGTTCCCTTGGGGAGCCCATCTGAAGCCGGGGCTTTAAACTACTCACCCTCTGATTTATGACTTCTACATGTACAGCTCAAGGTCAGCCTTCACTCTTGAACTCCAGCTCTGTTCTCTGGCTGTCTACTCATCCTCCCCCCCCCCTCCCCCAGCTCTCTGTGGCAGATAGATAGAAGGATGGGGACGTCCTAGTCCCTGGAACCTCGACTGTGGTGCTTTGCAGCCACGAGAGTCTTTACAGGTGTCATTCAGCTCCGGGCCTTGAGGTGGGGAGAGACTCCTGGTTACCCAGACGGAGCTGATATAATCACGCGCATCCCTAAAAGGAGCGGAGGCTCTTTCCTGGCAGCGGAAAAACGATGGAATGAGAGCATGGTCAGAGAAATGCAACAGGGCTGGCTTTGAAGGCGGAGGAAGGGGCCACAAGCCAGAGAGAGCGGGAAGCCCCAGCATCCAGAAGCGGCCAGGAAACACGTCCTCCTGGAGAGCCGCCCGAAAAGACCACCACGGCCCTGCCAGCGCCTCCACGTCAGCCCAGCGAGACCAGCACCGGACATCTGGCCAGCGGGACTGTTAGGAAATGTGTTGTTTCATGTTTAATATATTTTATTGATTTTTTTACAGAGAGGAAGGGAGAGGGAGAGAGAGTTAGAAACATCAATGAGAGAGAGAGACATCAATCAGCTGCCTCCTGCACATTTCCCACGGGGGATGTACCTCCAACCAAGGTACATGCCCTTGATCGGAATCGAACCTGGGACCCTTCAGTCCACAGGCCGAGACTCTATCCACTGAGCCACACCGGTTTCGGCAGGAAATGCGTTGTTTTAAACCTGCAATCATTCGTTACGAACAGCAATACAAAACTACCTGACCTAAGAAGAACACCAAATGTGGTATGTCCACACCAGACCCTTCGATGCACACCTCCCAAATGCTATCCTCCCCGTCTCAGTCAAGGACGACTTGGTTTCTCCAGGCACTCGGCCAAAAACCTTGGCGCCACCTCCCGAGACTCCACTCTCCGGCTCATGCTCCACCGCAGGACACATCCATCAGCAAATCCTGCGCAGGACACAAGATCGGATCGCTTCTCACAGCCTCCACCCCCTGGCAGGCGCAAGGCACGCTCATCCCTCAACTCAGAGGGCAGCAGCCTCCCCTCAGTCTCCCGTGGCCCCTCCTCCACTGGATGTGCCCTCGCGGCAGCCAGAAAGCACCTGAAGCCATACAGCAACGCAGGGACTTCTCTGCTCAACTCCCCCCCACACACACACACTTCACTCACAACACCTCTCCAAGTCCTCCCAGTGGCCTGGGCGGGCCTATGCGATCTTGCCCTGTGACCGCTCTCATCTTCTTTCCATCACATCACACTCCCTCCCCTTCTCCACTCACCCACCCGCCTCCTCTGGTTCCTTCCTGACTGCCTCAGGGACTCTACCTGCTGCCGGCACTCTTCTTCTTCTTCCAGCTCTGTGCCCAGCTCACCCCTCACTTCACTCAGACCTTTCCCTCCTGTCCCTGACCAAGCCGCTTCCTGGTCATCACCACCTCCCTGTGTCACTGTTCGCGCCTCCCTCGTTCCACCTCTCTCTACCCGGACCACTCTCAGTGGTATGGATGGTGGACCCATTTACCGGATTTCCCCGTGGTCAAGTGCCAGCTCTCAAGAACCAACACTGTGTTTTTGTTCACGGTTGTGTCCCCCACAGAAATAGTCCCCGACACTGGGGTAGTAGTTGAATGAGAAAATGAAGTAGCCGAAACCGGTTTGGCTCAGTGGACAGAGCATTGGCCTGCAGACTGAAGGGTCCCAGGTTCGATTCCGGTCAAGGGCACGTACCTTGGTTGTGGGCACATCCCCAGTAGGGGGTGTGCAGGAGGCAGCTGATCAACGTTTCTTTCTTATCGATGTTTCTAACTCTCTATCCCTCTCCTTTCCTCTCTGTAAAAAAATCAATAAAATATATTTAAAAAAGAAAATGAAGTAATCACTCGGCTTTCCCCTTTGGAAAGGAGAACCACTGATGTTTTCCTCTGGGCTGAAGAATGTAACAGAGGCCCCCCGCGGATAAAGCAATGGCATGATCATAGGCAGGGGCGACGGGGCACCGAGGACCAATCCGGAGGATTCCTACCCAATGGTCCAGTGTGAGGGAGACGGACAGGCACTGGGGAGGGGGCGCCGACATGTCCCATGTCCCCCTTTTCCTTGATTCAGCAAATACACATGCTGGGCTCTGTGTGAGGCACAGTCAGGGGCACGGACGGCGTAGGGCATGGCCTCGGCCCACTCCCCCTACAGTGGTTTGGTCTGGGTTCCCATTTGCGAGGCCAGACAGTGAGCTATCACCGGGCACTAGAAGCAAAGGGGAGACAGTAAATGTTGGTGGCAGGCAGATCAGAGCAAAAAGGAAGTAAGTATAGTGGTACCTTGAGATACAAGTTTAATTCGTTCTGTAACCTTGAGGCGTGGGAAACTATGAGATGCTCGAGTCGCGGTAAACTGGTGGGTCGTGTGCAGCTGGTCGATCCGCGCGATGACTCCTATCTCAAATGTTGCTCGTATTTCAAAGCAAAAATCGCTGGCTCGACGGTTTATATCTCAAAAATCTCGTATGTTAGGAAACTCGTATCTCGAGGTACCACTGTACTAAGAGTGGCAGGGGGAGCCCACAGCAAAGCTGGCCAAAAACACCTGCAGGCGGGTGTCTCCTAGGCCACCAGGGTGAAGGAATACAGCCGGGAGGACAAGCAGGGGAAGGGAGCATTCCGCTGGGAGCTAAGCTCTCACCACCTTCCCCTCCTCTCAGACCCACACACACTTCACAAGGGGTCCCACGAGCACCCCGACTTCTGTTTTGCCCACATCCTTTCAGTCATCCAGGCTCAAGTCCTGCAAATGGGCCGACACACCTCCCAGCACCCCAACATCCAGACCTCCGCCTGGTCCACACATGCTGGCCTCTCCTCTAGGCCGTTGGCAGGGCCTGGTATAACCCTAACGTTGTGTGGGTTTTCTTTCTGCTCGGGACTCCTGTGTCCCACCATTGGACGTCTCTGCTCCAAGTCTGCAGTGCTGTCCCGGGTCCCAGAGAAACTACCCCTCACTCAGCCCAACGTTTATGGCTTTCTTCCTCCTGACCACTCTCTCACTTCCCTCCTGGCCCTCACCTAGCCTCGTCCAGCCTCCACGGACTACAGCGCACACATGCCCGCTCCCCCAGATGTGTACTGCCCAGTGCAGTAGCCACTGGCCACAAGGAGCTATTAAGATGAAATGAAGTTTAAAAATTCAGTTCCTTTCAGACACCCTTTAAGCAC
>PVJN01004709.1:25835-56969 GCA_004026805.1 Lasiurus borealis
TAAATACATTATCTATAGTGTGATTCCATTGCTATAAAAATTTTTAAAGAATATATATATTTGCCAAAACCAGTTTGGCTCAGTGGATCGAGCGTCAGGCTGTGGACTGAAAGGTCCCGGGTTCCATTCCGGTCAGGGGCACGTACCTTGGTTGTGGGCACATCCCCAGAGGGGGCTTTGCAGGAGGCGGCTGATCAATGTCTCTCTCTTATCGATGTTTCTAACTCTCTGTAAATATATATATATATATATATATATATATATATATATATATATATATAATATATATACATATGTATACATACACACACACAAACATATGTGTGTGTGTGTGTGTGTGTGTGTGTATATTTTTTTTTCTTTTTTTTTTTTTTCCCCTCTGCAAATGAAATCCCCAGAAGAGACACACTCCCCCTGTAGGCAGTGACATCAGAATGAAGAGTTGAAATGGTGGTGGACTTTCACTTCTGACTTCGTAACCGCCTATGCTATATTTTTCATGCAACAATTACGTTGTTTCACAACAATTTTTAAAGCCCTTCTCCTCCCATTGCCAAGGTACTAAATCTATGACCTGTCAAAAGCGACTCCACGCTTTCACGTCTGGTTTAATGCCGAGGCTCCTGGGAGCAGGGGAGGGTGAAGCACTAGGGAGCAGAGCCAGACTGGGAAGGGCGAGCAGGCAAAGTGTCGCTGTGTTCCAAAAGCCAAGCCAGTTGCTTGCTCCCCAGAACGCGTCCAGCTGAGCCGACGGCTTTCCTCAAAGGGAGCAGTTAAGTGACTTCCTCCATTTTCAAGCCAGAGGTCAGCCCCAGTTTTGTTCCCATGGTCCAGAGAATGCATCTGGGGGCTGCCAGCCCCCTCACCTGCTGTGGGAGGCCGAACGATGGCCTCCAGCTGTCCGAGTCCTCAATCCCAGGACAGTGACTGTGTTAGACTCTGTGGCAGTGGAGAATGAAGACTGCTCATCGGCTGATCTTAAAGCAGGGAGAGTATCCTCAATTATCTCAGTGTCCCCAATGTAACCACAAGAATCCTTACGAGAGGGAGGCAGAAGAGGGAAGCCGGAAGGAGATGACTATGGAGAAAGCAGGTCAGAGACACGCGATGTTCCTGCGCCGGAAGACAGAGAAAGGGGCCAAGTAACACAGGCCGTTTCTAGAAGCTGGAAAAGCCAAGGGAACAGATTTCCTCCGAGAGTTGCCAGAAAGGAATAGAGCCAACACCTTGACTTTATCCCACTGAGACCTGCGTCAGACTTCTAACCTCCAGACCTGCAGGATCATCCTATCTTATAAAAGAGTAATATGCAGATTGACCATCACTCCAACACACAAGATGACTGCCCCCCCCCCCAATATGGTCAAAAGATCCTTCCCCCGTGTGGACACAAGATGGCCACCACAGATGGCCAGCAGGGGATGGCGGTTGGCAGGGACCAGGCCTGTAAGGAAGGGCAGTTGGGGGTGACCGGGCCTGCAGGGAAGGGCAGTTTGGGGGGACCCAGGAATGCAGGAGAGGGAAGTTAGGGGTGACCAGGCCCACAGGGTAGGGCAGTTAGGGGCAAATAGGCTGGCAGGGGAGCAGTTAGGCATCAATCAGGCTGGCAGGGGAGTGTTTACGGGGTGATCAGGTTGGCAGGCAGAAGCAGTTAGGGGCAATCAGGAAGACAGGCAGGTGAGCAGTTGGGAGCCAGCAGTCCTGAATTGTGAGAGGGAGTCCGACTGCCCTACCTGGATTGGGCCTAAATAGGCAGTTGGATATCCCTCAAGGGGTCCCAGATTGGAGAGAGAGCAGGCTGAGCTGAAGGACACCCCCCATGCATGAATTTTGTGCACTGGGCCACTAGTAAATTTATGTTCTTTTTAGAAGTTAAATTTGTGGCAATTAGCTATAGGAGCAATAGAAAATTAATACAGCCTACCTACACTTCCTTTATTTCTTCACACAGGCTTCCTCTTGTGGACAAACTGGGGTATGCTGTGAAAATCAGCCCACTTGGGCATCCCACCGTACAGATGCCCAATGGCATGGGGCCACACTGCCAACTCAGGTGGCTGCTTTTCAGGACTCCCTGAGAGAGAACCCAGATAAGACAGCAGCAGTGTGATGGTTACTTGGCTACCTCTGCAGAAACCTAACTTGAATAAGTTATTAATGAAAGTCCTCTGTAAATCACGCCCCATCATCCCAAAATATATACCCGTCATCGTTTATACCCACACGACTCTTTTGGAAGACTAACAAGAAGAGAAATGAATCTCACACCAGGAACCCAGAATAGCCTAAGAACAAATGCTCTTCGGGATTTCTCAATATGCTTCAATCCTACCAACAGCAACAGTATAGGCAGGTCAAAGAAAATCTTGAATAAAGACTGACTTACTATTGAGTCCTTACTATGTGCCAGGTCCTGAGCTGAACACTAAAAACAGATGATCTCGGCAAAACCGGTTTGTCTCAGTGGATAGAGCGTCAGCCTGCGGACTGAAAGGTCCCAGGTTTGATTCCAGTCAAGGGCACATACCTTGGTTGTGGGCACATCCCCAGTGGGGGACGTGCAAGAGGCAGCTGATCGATGTCTCTCTCTCTCATCGATGTTTCTAACTCTCTATCCCTCTCCCTTCCTTTCTGTAAAAACAGATGATCTCATCTTATTCTCTTACCATTTCCACCAGGGAGTTACCATGCTCGTTACCACGGGTAACTCACAGGTCCACACTCTCATACCAAGTGAAAGAGCTTGGGTTCAACTGCTCCGTCAGCCTCCAGAGCAGGAACTCTACAGAGACGTCATGCTAATCCCCTCCCCACCGAGGGACGAGTTAAACTGGCCTCTGCTCTACCCCAAAGGGCTCCAGAGAAGGGAAGGCCAGCTTCCTCCCCGATCATAGAGGGCACTCATTTTTACTTGTACCTCTCCAAAAGACCCCTCAGCTTTGAAAAACAGCGTTCCTCATCTCAACAGCCAGATGATCTAAAACAAGACCTCTCACTGACGTCTTTATTTTCTTTTTTATTTTCTACCAATTGCTTCCTTCAAGGGACCCGTGTTCTGAAAACGATATGAACAAAAAGCCTGCTTTGGTGAGATGGTCTAGAAAGGCTTCCCGGTCAGGCTCAGGCCGTTACCGTGGTAACATCTATCCCTCCCGTCTGGGCCCGAGGAGCTCCACTCTCCTGGTTAAGAGCCACGGATTCCACAGAGCAGTATCTACAACAGGCGGGTATTTAGTCATCACGGGCACGTCTATAGAACATCTCATTCTAAATAAAATTTCTCACTCTAACATGTCATCACAATGGGATTTTTAAAAGGCATGTAAACGTAAGCGCAGTCCCTCTCTCTCGCTTCCATTTCCTTCCTCAGTACATAAAGTCGGCATCAGTCTACTATGCGGAACCTTCACAATCCCCCAAGGACGCATTTTCTCCCTGAGTTACAGAATGTATTTCTCCTGTAAGCCAGACTCAGTTGGCTCTGCGTTTCAGTACAGGAGCCGCTGGGAAAGAAGGTATCAGAATGAAGAGTTGAAATGATGGACTTTCACTCAATTCTTATAAACATTAATTTTAAAAGTCCAAGTGAATTGGAAAATGTGCAAAGGCTATAAACATGACATTAAAAACAAATTCTTATAAAACAGTAATTCTTATAAAAATATGAAACACATTTTCCAAATCATGTCATTCATGGTGTAGGTCTATTTCCAGAGTAACCCACAAAGCTCTTCAAAACTCTTAATGCAGGTTAAGTAATACACATTCACTGTAAGGAGTTGAGATTCGATATTCTTGTAATATTAACTTTAAAATAATTACAAGAGTTATACACAGTTCTTATTCTTTATAAAGGAAAAATGTTCTGATGGAATCAAGTCAAATGTACATAAAGATTTGGGGCAGCCCAAACCGGTTTGGCCCAGTGGATAGTGTGTCAGCCTGCGAACTAAAAAGTTCCAGGTTCGATTCCTGTCAAGGGCACGTACCTTGGTTGCCACATCCCCAGTAGGAGGTGTGCAGGAGGCAACTTATTGATGTTTCTCTCTCATGGATGTTTCTAACTCTATCTCTCTCCCTTCCTCTCTGTAAAAAAAAAATCAATAAAATATATTTTTAAAAAAGGTATGAGGCAATCTGAAGACCACTTCTATGGTTTTAAAAACTGATACACTATTTTCAATGATGTTTCATTTCATTTCCAAAAAGTTATAGTTTCTCTTTCCTCCATGGGACTGTATTTCCACCACTCTTCTTCCACTAATTCATGATGAGGCCATTTGCTGATAGTATCATACCCCATAGAGAGAGCCACATGCAACATAAGGAAAATCCAGTGGCCACTTAGCTGGCTGTGGACAATGAATGACAGAGAAAAAGATGGCGGTCCATAGGGTATCACATGACACTTGACCACATTTATCACCTCACAGAGCCCACCCACTTCATTGGCTCTTGTCGCCCTAAATCTATCTTCAGGGGCCAGGACAGCTATAGCCCAGGGCTGAGGGGGGACAGGACGGACATGCTGGCCAAGTATGTGTTAGAGAAGTGGTTATCCGAGCATCACGTGCAGAGGGCCTGAAAATCACACACAGAACGCGGACCATTCTGCAGCTCTCTCTCATCCTCCGGCTCTGCTTCATCCCCCCCCCCACACACACACACACACAGTCTAATATTCTGCCTAGCTAGCTGCTCACACCTATCATGGTGAGACCGAGATGTTTCAAATTTACAATTATGATTTAGGACACGGTAGGCCCCTGCCCTGCGCGGCACCCAATCCATCTACAACTCAATTCAAATTGCAGAAGGGATACAGGAACTCATTGATTAATTCAGGCAGAGCCCCAAGTCCTGTGGACGTGAGAGAGATTTTCCTGTTTTCTTCAGCAGCGTTCTTTCCCCCCGAGACCATAAATCTCTGAGCGCTGGCTCTCCGTCTCAGGAAAGCGAACGTCATCCAAGGCAGCATATAAATCACCTTGAGAATGGTTATTCATCATGAGCAAATAGAAATCTAAGCCAGGCAGATGGTGAGAGGCTCATTTATACTGGGCGAATTTCAGGGGACTAGGCAGGCCGGGTGGGGAAGCGGAGGGGAGGATAGGGGGGCTGTAAAATCTGAGGATGGATTTATAGGATGAGCATTAACACCCCAAACAACGGAATACTAAAAAGTACCATACCACATCGCTACCGTCTCTTGGACGCTTCACCTCAGGTTCAGATCTGACTTCCTCCCTTGGCGGGAACAGGAAGGAGAGGAAGGCAGAGAGAGGAGGAGGAGGAGGAGGGCCAACCCATACTAAACACTGCCGCGTGTCAAGCCCTTTTCATTCACCAGTTTCAAAGCGCTTAATCCTTTGGGGGCGGCTGCAGGAGAGAAGAGATTATAGCACTCGGTGCTGATTTTTTTCATATGGCTCCGGCTCACAAATGGCCACTCTGAGGTGGCGCCCTCCCTAACACTCTGGGGAGTGTTTATGTCACAAAGCCACACTGGCCTGGGGGGAGGGGAGAGATGGCAAGCCACTGGTGACCCCTCTCCGAAGGCCACCCCCAAAGTCTGGCTTATTTCAGTGTTGAAATCCATTGAGAACCCTAAGATATCCCACTGGCCCCTGAGAAAAATATGATTTGGGACCTTCTACTATATTCCACTTCTCTTATAAAGGCAACACCCAGCCAGGAAAATAAAACCTTATTATCACCCAGGTAAAGGAAAAAAAGGGAAGAGGAAGGGAAAGGGGATAGAGGAAAATGAATCCCCCGAGCAGCATAACAAATTACACTATCATGCGTTATACTCATGAGTGCTGGCAAAAACTCAGTTCAAGAAGCCCTTAAAAATGCACCCAGGCCCTAGCTATAGTTTGGCTCAGTAGAGTGTTGGCCTGTGAGCTGAAGGGTCCTAGGTTCGATTTTGGTCAAGGGCACATGCCTGGGTTGTGGGCTTGGTCCCCAGTGTGGGGTGTGCAGGGGGCGGCCAATCAATGATTCTTTCTCATCGTTGATGTTTCTCTCTCTCTCTCCCTCTTCCTTCCTCTCTGAAATTAATCCTATATAATAAAAGGCTATGACATACACTGACCACCAAGGGGCAGACACTCGACACAGGAGCTGCCCTCTGGTGGTCAGTGCACTCCCACAGGGGGAGTGCCATTCAGCCAGAAGCTGGCCAAGTGAGTGGCAGTAGCGATGGCGAGAGCCTCTCCTGCCTTCGCAGCATCGCTAAGGATGTCTGACTAAGGGGAGTGGGCCTAAGCCATCAGTAGGACATCCCCCAAGAGCTCCCGAACCAAGAGAGGGTGCAGGCCAGGCTGAGAGATGCCCCTCCCCCCAGGTGCACAAATTTCATGCACTGGGCCTCTAGTAAAAATATTTTTAAAAAAAGAAAGAAAAATATACACAGGCTTATGTTTGTGTGAGATGGTTATGTTTGTTGTTGATTTGTTAACAAAAGAACGGAAGGCAGAAAAAGTGTTTTGCAAGACAGAAAGGAGTCCTAATCATGGAAGACACAACAGTGACAGCCCATAAAGTACCATAGAAACATGTCTTCCAATTCCAAGTCATCTCACAGGTGGTCATCTAGTGCTACAGGCTTCAGGTAGGCCTGCATCGCATACCACCAAGCTCTAGATCAGTGGTTCTCAACCTGTGGGTCGCGACCCCTTTGGGGGTCAAATGACACTTTC
The DNA here is from genome assembly GCA_004026805.1 of Lasiurus borealis. Classification (NCBI taxonomy): domain Eukaryota; kingdom Metazoa; phylum Chordata; class Mammalia; order Chiroptera; family Vespertilionidae; genus Lasiurus; species Lasiurus borealis. Next base: position 32,540 of record PVJN01004709.1, read on the forward strand.
ACAGGGGTCGTCTAAGACCATCGGAAAACACACGTATTTATATTATAATTCATAATAGCAAAATTACAGTTATGAAGTATGATTGGGGGTCACCACAACATGAGGAACTGTATTAAAGGGTCACAGCATTAGAAAGGTTGAAACCACTGCCCTAGATGGTCTTGGCACACTAACCTGGAATCATCCCTTGGCCAAAAGCCATTTATCGTGCTTCCAATCTCAAGACATACAACATAATTACAGCAAGCCCTCTCTTCACATCCTTGATAGGTTCTGTGACTTTCACAGGAAGTACGTATCACAAAACCAACTGTACCACAGGCTAACTGTTATAAACAGGACTTAAATTCCTACGGCATCTCATCAATGTTCTAACAAAACAACGGGAAACACGATGACCTTATTTTGAGAACCTGCTGTTTAACTATTGTGAAAGAGGCATGGAGTGAATAAGCTGAGTGCTTTAGTCAGCTCGGGCTGCCACAACAAAATGCCAGAGACTTAGGTGGTTTAAACCCAGAGAGGGAGAGGAGGGAATCTCTGTGGAAGCGCAATGACCACCAGGGGACGGCTCCTGCACTGAGCGTCTGCCCCATGGTGGTCAGGCACGTCATAGCAACCGGTAGTTCCGCCATTCAGTCCATTTGCATTTTACCCTTTTATTATATAGGATAGTTCTATCAGATTAGGGCCCCACTCTTAAGACCTCATTTAACCTTAATTACCACCTGAAGACCCCATCTCCTAGATACAGTCATATTGAAGGTTAAGGCTGCAACATCTGAATTATTTCTATGAATCTGACTACTTCAGACAGCTCATGTAAGTGCAATCATGCAGTATTTGTTTTTCTGTGACTGGCTTGTTTCGCTTAGCACAATCTTCTCAAGGTCTGTCCACATTGCAGCATATGGCACAACTTCCTTCTTTTCAAAGTCTGCGTAATAGTTCATCGTGTGTGTTTACCACATTTTCTTTAGCCTTTCATCCACTGGTGGTCATTTAGAGTGTTTCCACTTCTTGGCACTTATTGAAAAATGCTACAATGAACAATGCAGAGCAAGTATCTCTTCAAGAGCCTCATTTTATTTCTTTTGGTTAAATACACAAAAGTAGGACTCCTGGATTATATGGTATTTCCATTTTTAATTTTTTTGAGGAATCTCCCTACTATTTTCCGGGAGCCTGTATCTTTGAGGCCATTACGAGTTGTTATGCTAAACCTGGAACCACTTATGGCAGAATTCCTATTCTGCGAGAAAATTAATTTGCTTGAGCTACTACTAATGGTTGGGCTCTCCTATTTGCAGCTGACAGAGTCCTGTGTGGTATAAGAAATAGTAAAATATATAGGAAAGGGCACTGCTTGGCAGAAAGTCCAGATATCAATCTTGTCTCCAACACTGACAGTTTCTAGCAAGTCAGCCACTCCAGTTTGTGGAGTGGCCATTTGACTTCTAGAGACTATTCTGAGATTGTGTGATTCCAAAGCTACGATTCATTCATATGTGGAATCTAATGAACAAGATAAATTGATGAATAAAATAGAACCAGAAGCATAGAAGCATGGAACAGATGGACAAATTGCAGAGGGACAGGGTGGAGAGGTGGGAGGGGAATTATTAACCAGGAAACGTATATGCATGAGCCACAGACACAGACTATACAGTGGTGAAGGCCTGAGAGGGGCAGGTACAAGTGGAGGGGGACAATGGGGGGAAAAAACATGCAAACAAAGGCAACATCTGTAATACCTGCATCAATAAAGATAATTTTAAAAAGCTATGATTCAAAGACATAAAAAGTCTGTTCTCCAGCATTTGAGAAGGAGATGCAATTAAACTATCTGACGACAGGGTAGGGAATGGGGTGGGCAGGGGTTATGATACCAAACTCTAACTTACATGTAAAAAATTCTAAATATGATCAACATGTCCTGCAGAGCAACCATTGGGAATGAAACTTCATGGGGTTATCACAGAATTCAATCAAGTGATTTTCAACCATTACCAGTCAGTGACCGCTATTTCACTTCTCGGTCAAACACTTGACAACAAATAAATATGCGTCAAATACTTTCAACAAGCCTTTAAGATAGAAAATGTGTGTTAAAAAGAGTTCCCCAAAGGATCAAAGCAGCATGTTACCTTATTTCAAAAATCTATCACCAGGCCTCACACCTTTAATCAACATTTACCTACACATGCATGTATCATGGAGATGAGGAACAGAGAGATGATAACGGGTCGTGGGGATCACACTGACCAGGCTTCAGGTGGCCCATCTGAGGACTCACAGCTCCACATGACCCGGAGTTCAAAAGCTCCGTGCGAAGATGGCAATTCAACCAAGTACATGGAAATTCTTCCGGGGGCAAAATTCAGCCAGATCTTTTATATCTGTGTCCTTCCTTTACTCACAAAACCATTTCCCTACCGTGGGGAAGGGAGGGATTATGACATGCTTACTTGGAAATTCAGCCAAACCCCATTTGTCTAATTTATATGCTGATCTAGCTAGCTGTCAGTACTTTAGGATATCATAAGATGTCTTACTAACTCTGCTAGATTGGGGGGGGGATGGTGGATTGGGGGTGTAGTTGTGAGTGGTCTCTTGACGGCATTGTTGCTGCTGCAATTCAGATAATTAACCAGGGAAGCTTCTAATGAAACCACCACCTCTAGGCACAGGCTTAAAACCCACGTGCCACTCAGGGGCTCCCGTGGAGAGATTAACAGGCCTGATTATCTGTCTCCCCTTCGGGCCAGCCGAGGCACCCAGTAATTGCCGCAAACGATTAACACCACATTATTTTTAAACGCTCCTCTTTTTCTATTTCATCGCTGGGGGATTTGAGGCAGTTTTTAAAGTTTAACAAATGCTTTTCAGCTGGCGAGCCAATGGATACTACTCGGCCATAGGAAAGCATGAACTACTGATTAACATAACAACATGGATGCGTCTCAAAGGTGTGATGCTAAATGAAATAAGCCAGACTCAAAAGACCAGTTACTGCACGGTTTCCTGTATATGACATTCTGGGAAAGGCAAAATTGTTTTGGATATAAAACATGAGCGATTCCCAGAGGCTAGGCGGAGGAGTTAACTATAAAGGAACACAAGGGAATTTTGGAAAGGGATAGAACGGTTCTAGACTTTGTTAAAAGTGGTAAAATTGCATTTTACAAGGGTAAATTTCCCAGTAGGGGGTGTGTATGTATTTCAATTTCTCCCTCTTCCTTCTGCTCTCTCTAAAATCAATTTTAAAATGTTTTTAAAAATAAGAGGGTGAATTTTAATATTTGTGAATTACCCCTCAATAAACCTGAACTTTAAGCAAAATTAAGGTTTTGCTCCCTCAGATTTGTCTTCCAGAAGGCTGGGTCTACACAGCCACATGTGAGTTCTGTCATTCAGGACTGTCTCCCTGTGGCCGGTCCTCTGCTTTCCTAATCCAACAGCCCAACAACCAGTGATGGTCCGGTTCAGAGAACAGAAACCACTCCAGGTATTTCTCTCAGAAAGGGACTTGATATGAGAATGAGGTGCTGATGGAACCACTGAAAGATCTGGAGGAGAAGGCCTCCTTAGACTCTGATTCAAGGACACACCTTTGGAGGAGCCACGAGCCAAATGTGAGGAAGCAGCTGCCAGCACAGCAGCTTCCTCCGACGAGGCAGGTGGGACCAAGATCCTGGCACAGTGAGTCTGGCCACTGCCAGGGCCTCTAAACATGCACATCTCCATGACCTTGCCTGCCATTGGCACTAGCAGAATGGGTGGGTCTTCATCTCAGGCTTCGTAACCTCACCCAGATGCACTTATGAGACCTGCCGTGCATTGAGTAACCTAGCTGCAAGCAAGTCTGAGACCTGGAGGTGTTGGGTTTCCCATCGGGAGGGTGGAATGAGGTTCCCATACTAGAAGAGACCCCCATCCTCAGGGTCTCCCCAATCACAGCCCTTCCTGTCCTGAAACAAGGCATTCTTCAACAAAGAGAGCAAACAAACAACCTTTTTTTCTGTCTCAACAAATTTTCAAACGGTGTTGAAAGAGTTGAGAAATATTCTACTAAGTTCCTGACTCATTTCATTAGGGAAGAATATTTCATTTTTTACATGGAGTTAGCTCTGGCCCCAGCAGAATGAAATTTTAAGATCGCTGCTTTTGATAATAGAGCCAACCACAGTTCTAACTCATGCATTAAATACACACTGGTCTTTGAGTTTTATTCTGCTGAGAATTAAAAACAGACTAATCTTGAAAAATGCATTAATTTTCCAGACACCTGTAAGTTATTTTATGATAAGCCAGACCCAGAGGAGGGGAGTGCGACACTGATTTATCATTTAAATATATATATATATTTGGTCTTTCTTTGCTTTCCTGGCAGAGAGCTCCAAAAACCAAGGTTATTTCCTAAAAGATGAGAGAGATAAAGGTATCTTTTGTTACGTTATTGAGGTAACTTTGCAAAAGCCCCTAAGTGGCCTAAGGATGAAAATGGCTGACCTCCAGAGAAGGGAGAAAGGCTGGAGATTGAGTTCAGCTCCCAAAGGCCAATAATTTAATCAACCAATAATTTAATCCTCTGCAATGAAGTCTCCAACTCCCCCGCTCCCAACTCGCCCCCTCCACCAAGAACACGGCCCAGAGCTTCTGGCCCCACACACCCTTGCCCCAGACTTGCCCATGCATCTCTTCCATCTTTTCCTGAATTATATCCTTTTTTAAAAATATCTTTATTGATTTCAGAGAGGAAGGAAAAGGGAGAGCTAGAAACATCAATGATGAAGAGAATCACTGGTTGGCTGCCTCCTACACACCCCCTGAGAGGGATCAAGCCCACAACCCAGGCATGTGCCCTTGACCGGAATCGCACCCGTGACTCTTTAGTCCACAGGCTGATGCTCTATCCACTGAGCCAAACCGGCTAGGACTATCCTTTCTTAATCAACTGGTAAATGCTTCTGTGAGTTCTGTGAGCCAATCCAGAAAATTAATCAAACCAGAGGAAGGGGTCATGGGAACCTCTGATCTATGGTTGGCTGGTCAGAAGCGCAGGTGACGCTGAAGTTATGATTGGCATCTGAAGTGTGTGGGGGGGGAGGGGCAGTCTTGTAGGACCAAGCCCTTACACTTTGTGGGATCTGACACTGTCTCCAGAGAGGACACCCAGTCTGGGTCCAATGAGAATTGGACTGAGATTATTGCTTGGTGGTGTTACACGCACAAACTGGTACACGTACACAAACACAGATACACACACACACACACACACACACACACACGATAGTTAGAGGTATCTTTTATCTCTAATTATTATTCCTAATGATCTACCATGACCAAAACAATAAACAACAACAACAAAAAGAGTAATTCGCTAACGTACCCTAATAACCACAATCTTAGTTTTCCCGGTGATCACTCCCATAGTAACTATGTTCTCAGTGCCAAAAGGGTTAAGAAAACTTCTCACAAACAAGTTTTAGCCTTTAGAAATTTCACTTCCTTCTTGAGTTATCTCTCCAAATTGCACAAAAGGGAGGCAATGGAAATATTTTTCTTTTTCTGACAGGAAAACTATTGGGTGGATATTGCTAGCTTCTTTAACTCTTATAAAAAAAAAATGTAACAAAGCACAATCCCCTAAAATAAAAATATCGTCCAGGCAGCACTAGCTGCTTGGACTGTGAAAATCATCTCTCAGAATTGTCACTGGAAAAAAATGAGGGGAGTCTGCACCAGAACGCTAATTCTCCCTCCTCAGAAAACCATCACAACCCCATCGCACCCCATCACATCCTAACAGACAATGTCTTATTTTGCTTTCACCACAGAAGTAAGGGCAAAAATGACAACCAGAAATTAATAGTGGGTCCTAACTTAAGGGAAAAATGCTCTCTCCAGTTCTTGTTCAGGGTTGTTGTTTTTTTATTATTGAAGTTGGAATCTAGTTACTTCTGATGGACAATTGTATACTATCTCTTGCCAAAGGTACTGACTGGTGGGCCACAGTTTTACGTAAAAAGAATAGACCTGGCCTCTCAAACTTCAGGATTAGAGGAGGAAGCATCAGGGGAAACGGAAACACTAAGGAGAAGTCACAAAATAAGAAGACCCCCAGTGGGAATATAAGTAAGCTTAGAGCGGTGGTTCTCAACCTTCCTAATGCCACATCCCTTTAATGCAGTTCCTCATGTTGTGGTGACCCCAACCATAAAATTATTTTCATTGCTACTAACACCACACACATAATAATTTTAGGAAGGTTGAGAACCACTGGCTTAGAGGATCTAAAAAAGTATTGCTTGCCCAGCCCGCGTAGTAGCTCAATGGTTGCACATCGACCTATGTATGATTCAGGAGATCACAGTTTGATTTCCAGTCAGGGCACATGCCTGGGTTTCGGGCTTGATCCCCAGTAGGGGACATACTGGAGGCAGCCAATCAATGACTTTTTCTCATCATTGACGTTTCTATCTCTCTTTCCCTTTCCTTCCCCCTCTTAATAAAAAAATAAATACATAAAAATTATTACTTAAGATCAAATAATTTACTTCTCTATAAATTTCTATCTAGAGTAAGAGTTTACACGTATGTTTATGGTGTGAAAAGGTTCTTTTCCAAGAAATTAAAGGGAATTGTATTTTTTCAACTCTTGAGCAGCAAAGCACCCCCCATTCTCAAAGGCCACCCCACCCAAGTTATCTCCAAAGAGCGATGCAACAGTGGGGCTCCTAAAATGTCCCCAGTTGCCAATTTTACCTTCCCGTTTGCCTACACACATCAGCTGTATAAGTGCTTTCAACCTGAAACTCATTATCCAGGTAGAGGTCAATGCCTTTCAATATCCCATAATCCCTACCCATTTCTTACCCTGCAAAGGCACCGTATCGACAGCGATGAAATATTTGCAGGCAGGTTGATCCCGCCTCCACGAGAGAGCTAAGCCACCGGGACGCCGTCGGAATACAATCATGCGAAGCATGGAGAACAATTTCAATTGATCACCAAGACCATTTGATTGCAGAACGCCTTGGGCCTTTCAAGCACTGAGTGCTCTAGAATTTTCAGACCGAAGCGGTTTCGATTAAAACGAAGAATAACCTCTAACACGTGGTGAAAGTGGGTCTCGGGATCATGTCAATAGGACGCGAGCATCCAAAGAGAAAGGGGAAAAGAAAAAAAAAAGCAAATTCTCTCCTGATACAAAGTGGAACTGACAGAAGGAACCACGGCACCTGGCTTCCAGCTGCCGCCGAGAGTTATGGGGAGTCAGGAGGGGCGCGTGGGCAGATGACAGGGTCTATGAGGCCTGTCAGTGCCTGGCTGATAGTTCGGATTTGTAGGGGCTGCTCCTCCTGACCAGGCAGGGCAGGGGTCCCCTGTGGCTGGGAAGGAGGCTCGGCCGCTGTCCCGGGGACCCTGGCCTGGGTCTGCAGCATGCGGGAGCCGAGCATGTGAGGCAGGATCTTCAGCACGAACCACACAAAGAAGCCATTATCCGGGGGAGTGACAATATATTGTAACTGCTCCCATCGTGTCATCGGGCACCATCAGAGGCGTGGGAGGATTTTAACTTGAAGTTAAAATGACTCCCGTTCCCATGAAAAGGGGAGAGGCCTCGCCTGTAGGCTCACAATTCAGCCCCAGCAGCCGCCAGCCACGGGCACAGACGTGCTGGGCGTGCGTGCCCAGGGCTGGCTTTGGTCTCTCCAGGCAACATGTCGCCGCCTTCTCATTGGTCTCCTCTTAAAACAAAGAGATGAGCAAGTTACAAATATAAGTACTCTTATTTCCGAACAAGCGACAACGCAGGCCACGGAGCGCTGAGAGAGAGAGCGCGGCTCGCTTACCTCTGGCTGTAAGGCTTGCTCGTCTTCGGCAGCGTTGGGTAAAATTGCCCAGGTTAGGTTGGCACTGGCGGGTGGCAAAGAGCCAAATGTCCCATTTTTCAGCTGCTCTGTGGAATGTGACTTGGGCCCGGGCCATCCCAGGATGTTTTCTGAAATAAAGACCTAGATTGATGCCAAGTATTTTCCAAAGGGAACATTTATAGCTCAAGAGAGATTTCTACCTGGCGGGACCCAGGGGCTGGCTTGAAAGGGGCCCCGCTCCTGAATGGACTGTGGTGGGTTTCAGCAAAGCTTGTTTGGAATGAGTACCGAGCGTCGATTCAGACTGTATTTATAAGCTCGCTTCTGCATAATGGCAGTCTCAGAATCACCACGGGCTGTTTCTGCAGCCCCGCACACCAACAACTGACATTTTACCAAAGCTATATTTTCTTTTTCTGTTTTTAAACCTTGCCTAAGGGTATGGTTATTGATTTGAGAGAAAGAGGAAAGGAATGGGGGGAGAGGGGGAGAGAGAGAGGAAAGGAATGGGGGAGGGGGAGAGAGAGAGAGAGGGAGAGAGAGATATCAATGTGAGAGAAACATCGATCATTTGCCTCCCGTTTGTGTCCCAGCCCAGGATCAAAGCTACAGCTGAAGTATGTGCCCCAGCTGGGAATTGAACCCGCCACCTCTTGCTGGACAGGATGATGCTCCAACCAACTGAACACCCAGCCAAGGCAGAAGTCATTTTCTTAAAGGTGTTTCTCTATTTTCTTTTTATAAAAAAAACAAAAAAAACAAAAAAAACAAAAAACCAATTTTTTTAAATGTTCACAATAAAAAAATAGAAGATCAAATTTTATCAAAAACCGGGCTACTCAAAATGTGGTGTGAACGTCACTTGCTATGATGGCCACAGCTTAGATGCAGTTGTTCCATTCTGTCAAGAAACACCAATCTGGGAAACAGCATTTCCGAATCCTCTCCCAATCCCTGACAAAACAGGCTTTCTAGCGCCAATGTCTTTTTAAGAGCCACATGCTATTACAGAATATTTGTACATGCTTACAACTGGGGACAGGAATAACCAGAGATGGTTTTGTTTTGTGTTTTACCCCTTTAATAGCAATTCTGCCACTGGAATGAGAGTAGGTCTCAAACTCGGCTGACCTACCTTCTGTGTTCAGTATAAATGTAGGGACAAGTGAGGAAGAAACGGTTGTCTAGACTAGAACTCAGCCTGCCAGCATGGTAGATGTTCCATCCATTAAGCACCCAGATGCCTCCGCCATTAGAGTGACTCAAAGAAAAATCTACAAGTCTCCCAAACTTGAATACCACGGAGTGGGTCTGGCTGGTTAAAACACAGTAACAGGCCAAGCACAGAAACACGTGCTTATGCCCGTCCCTGAGTGTGCTCAGCATCATCCAAGCCAACACGTTCAAGCAGAAATCTTTCCTTTATGTCACGCGTTGTATCATATAATTCCGCTGCTTAACAGCCTCAAGTGGCTTCGCACGGCAACTGAAACACAATCTCAGCCGCCCGCCTGGCCAGACGGCTGGCCTCATTTCATTCCCTCTGCGCTTGCTCTCTATCCTCAAGCCATGCCGGTAATTTCTTCACTCCCCGGTGAGCCAAGTTCACTCCGGTCGAGAGCCTTTGTGTGTGCCGCTCCTTCTGCTCGGAGTGCCACCCCTGCAGGCCTATGTGGGGGAGAGAGGTGCCCTGCCTAAACCGTGGGGTTGCCTAAATGTCATCCGCTCAGTAAAGCCCCCCGTCACCTTTCTGGCCAAAGCAGCACGTAAAGCCATTCCCTGTCACAGCACGGAGCACCATCTGACTCACCCCGCTCTTTTATTTAACTAGCTTTGTTCTCTCCTCCCTAGAAGGTCAGTGACTTGAAGGCAGGGACATATCGCCCCTGGTTATGGCTGTGGCCCTAGAACAGGGGTAGGGAACGTAGAAAGTCCTGGAATTCATTTGGTCTGGCCTGCGAAGGCATTAGGGGTAAGTTCTGAGAACCTACAACATGATCTAGCAAAGGGTATGCACTTAATAAATACAGGGCACCCGCAAATGTATACACACCGTTTACATCATCATAAAGGCAAGGTTTATTCAAATACGTTTCATTTTCAAAACTGAGCTATCAATTTATCCATGTTAAAGTGTGCATACATTGTTTGGGACACCCTGTATGTGCTGAGTCAATGAATAACTATCAAGATTTTCAGAGGTGATAAATTGTTTTTTTAAAAGGTATGTTTTACAACCTCCTAAAAGTTAAAAATAAATAAGAAATGGCAATAAGAAAGACAAAGTAGAATGGTGGTTGCAAGGGGCTGGAATGAGGGGAAATGGAAAATCATAATTTAATGGGTAAAGAGTTTCAGTTTTGCAAGATGAAAAGTTCTGACAATTGCTCACACAACTATATATGAATGTTTTAAACACGACTGAGCTAGGTACTTAAAAATGGTTAAGAGAGTCAATTTTTTGATATGGGTATTTACCACAATTTTTTAAAGGCAAAAAGGCATCCATAGAGCATTCCTTGATATCATTTAACATAGGTGAGAACTCACAACACTAACATCAACTGCTGCAGGATGATCTAAGACCAGACTTGGATGCAAGACAGCAGAATTTGCCATAAGAAAGGTGAAAAGATGCTTCTTGCCGGTCCTGCTGACTAACTCCTGCCCAGAGTTCTGGAGTTGCATTCAGGTCATCAATACAGAGGTACCACTTTTTTAAAGTTTTATTTTATTGCACAAGTAGTGCATGTCCTCTAGATTAGGAAAGATTAAAAAGCATGGCGGAAAGAATGAGATATACTTGCCTAAATAAACAGGAGAATGTTCCCTCCATTACTCCTAGCCCTTAATTTTGTCCCCACCCCCCTCCCCTTCATCCCACCATCATCAGAGATAATAACCAGCAGACAGCAGAGCAAGAAGTAGAGGCAGTGATACCCTGCATCCTGGGATAGACAAAGGCCAGAACAGGAGGCTGGAAGGTAGCAATGCATGCCGGGAAATGTAGTTTTTTTGTTTACTCTGTGGATTCAGAGTATCAAGGAGAAAAGCCCTTCTCAGACCATTACAGCTCCTCTAATAAACGAGCACTGGTTGGGGGATCTGGAAAGACAGGTATCATATGAGGATGGAGGAGGAAAACTCTTAACAGAGTGAATGAAAAGGATTGTTAAAGAGTATCAGTATCCTCAGAAGGCTTTGAGGAAGACAGTCTCTCTGAAATTTCTAACAGGTGTCAGAGAAGACATCAGGAAAGGTGTATCCACAGCACAAGACAAGGATGAAATTGCCTCTAGGAAACAAGAACAGGAAGTTAAGAAGAAGAAAACTGGCTGAGGTGGAAAAGGAGATGACTGCACTGTGGAATTATTACGAGGAAATGAAATTAATGTAACTAAAAGGAACCCTGAAACTAGGAAAGAGTCAACTCGACACTGTAGAAAGTCAAAGAAGGCAGTTCTGCTAGTGTGCAGTTGTAAGGGCATAAAGACAGCGATCAGACAGCAATCAGGAGACCAGAGGACGCGCACAACAGAGATCCAACAGACCCTGAAGGGTAGACATTAGATCGATACAGAAGAAACAATAAGCAACGAGAGGAATAGGAAAATGGAGCCAGGGCCAGAGCTGGAGAAAGCTGTGGGTGCTGCAAACAGTCCACCTAATTTCAGCCAGAGCTCGGCGATACTTCCTTAGGCTTTTTGGGGCTGAAATTTCAAACACATGCAAAAGCAGAGAGACAGGACAGTTTGATGGATGTCTAGCTCATGAAGTTTGGCCACTTTTTTAAAAATAACAAAAATCAGGAGAGAAAAAAATTCAATCATTTACGCAGAAAAATTAGACTTGTCTTCAAGGAGAGGGGGGAAAAAATCAAAACTAGTCTTGCATTTTGCTACAACACTAAATGCCGGAAGGCGAATAGATGAAGAGAAAAATGCGAGTCCATCTATAGAGTGAGGTGGAGTGAAGGGCTTGGGGATGGATAATGCTCTTCCTCGTCCAAATGATCTTCCCTCTGCTCAAAAGAGAGCCTGCATTTCCTGGGCTCCTGCTGGGTGCCAAGGGCTATAGGTGTAGGTGTGGTAACTCATCCAATGCTGAGACAACCCCTAAGGCAGGTCCTACTATTATGCCCCAGAGACAAGTCAGCAGCAGAGGCACAGAGCCAGGTAAGGGGTGGAATTAAGAGCAGAGGCCAGACCCTCAAACTCTGCACTTTATGCCTGTTTAGCAGCACTGCAGAGGCTGAAAACATCCACCATTCTGGTGAGTAGGACACTCCTGGAGGGCTTACGCCAATATGTAACGGAAAGTGGCAGAATTACAAGAACTCAAGGCCAGGGAAGTCACATATAAAAGGACTCGTGGTGAGCAATGAACCCAGTTAAACAAGAGCTGAGCGGGGCTGGGACTCGGCTCCAGTAAAAAGACACTCCCATCACACATGCAATGTAAAGAGCCCAAGACACTCAGATCAATAATATTTTCACATAATATTTTAAAAATAGAAATTAGCCAAGACCTGTTTGGCTCAGTGGATAGAGCGTTGGCCTGTGGACTGAAAGGTCTCAGGTTCGATTCCTGTCAAGGGCAGGTACCTTCGTTGCAGGCACATCTCCACTGTGGGGCGTGCAGGAGGCAGCTGATCGATATCTCTCTCTCATCGATGTTTCTAACTCTCTATCCCTCTCCCTTCCTCTCTGTAAAAAAATCAATAAAATATATTTTTAAAAAATTAATGTTCCCCTCCCAAATAGGACAGGACTTTATCTCACTTGCCTCATCTTCATCCTTACCCTGTTGAATCCTGTTCATGTAGAATTTGAATATTTTCATTCCCTCTCTTTCCCTGTCTCAAGAATTAACACACAAAAAAAGACCACACTCCCAGTAGCCCAGCCTTTCCCAGTTCTGATGCAGCCCTGTGTGCCTTTCCGCATGGAATGGGAGGCTTGCCTCTCAGCGGGGAAGAGAGATGGCCGCCTGTCCTGCACTCATCAATCCTTTGCCTCCATCGAGCTGCTGGAAGAGATTCAGAAATCACCAGGAGCAGGAGGAAGCCACGTCACGTAAGCCTTGACCAAAACTCGGAGCGGCTTTATTCGTTTTAATCACCAGCCTCTCCGCGAACAGAAGTTCAATGAGGCATTTCATTCCAGCTCACTGCGTCTCAGAGACAGCATCAGAGGCAGGCCGGGGAGCCCCGCACGCAGAGGCGGGAGGCATAGGAACGCTCAGGCCAGGTGCGCGGCGTGCTCAAAATGAAACGAGCATCGGGAAGCAGCATCTGCAGACCCAGGCTCCAAAGATAACGCATTCCCCGGAAGAGGCAGTGACATGCTACGGGAGATGAAATACTATAAGACCACGAATTAATTTTGGATTTGGAGAAGGGACAGAAGAAATGAGGAAAAAAAAGGTGCAGGGGTCAGAAGGCAGGAAGACTTGAAGCGAGAAGGAAGCGCTTGGATATTCGGTGTGCAGGGGGCGAGCTGGGCCTACCTGCCCGTTGAATGTGTAAGAAAACCCTGGCAGAGTTGAGCTTTAATGAGATTGTGATTTCTACCAGCCAGCCCGGCCCGGCCCAGCATGCCTTACACAGAACTGCCTTACACAGAACCGTTATGTTTTTAACGGTGGGAGCCAGGCTGCTAGAGCGGCCATCCACCCTGAGATTCCAAACAAATGGGTTTTGTGATGACACCCCCGGCGTTACCGTAGTCTCTGCTCCCACTAGTCTGAGATTCTGGTGTTCAGTTTCAACTGCAAGCAACTATGGTGTTTTGGATGCAGGGAGTTAATTCAGTTTTTTTCCCCTCCGTATGTGGCACCGACTTTAAAATTTTATTGATTGATTTTATTGTTTTGATTTTTTTGTTTAGAGAGGGGGAAGGGAGATAGGGAAGGGGGGGGAGAGAGAGAGAAAGAAAGGGAGGGGGAGAGAGAGAGAGGGAGAGAGGGGGAGAGAGAGAGAGAGAGATCACATGCCCTAACCAGGGGTCAAAACCACAACCTGGGCATGTGTCCTGACCAGGAATCGGACCTGCCACCTTTTGGTGTACAGAATGATGCTCTAACCAACTGAGCCACACGGGCCAGGGCAGTGTGTGGCACAGATTCAAAAGACACCTGCAGGATGCTTTAAAATTAAGGGGCTGTGTTCTAGGCAACTGAACTAAACGCGTTAAGAAGACAAAGAAAGAAAATAACCACTGTGATGCCATGCTCCCTGTATTTCCTCAATCTCCATCCAAGTTCCTAACAAAAACGGCTAAAAGGAAGGCCGGCTGGGTAGAGGGGGCAAAGAAGACATGCAGGAGTAACACCAGAGGTGGCATAACTGCTCCTTCTCTCAAACAGTTCCCATTTCAACCTGCCAGCACCTCTGAAACTCCACCTCGCCCGTTGTCCCTCCAGGTCCTTAAAAACACGAGATACCCGCCAAAACCGGTTTGGCTCAATCGATAGAGCATCGGCCTGTGGACTGAAGGGTCCCAGGTTCAATTCCGATCAAGGGCACGTACATTGGTTGCGGGCACATCCCCAGTGGGGGGCATGCAGGAGGCGGCTGATCAATGTCTCTCTCTCATCGATGTTTCTAACTCTCTATCCCTCTCCCTTCCTCTCTGTGAAAAATCAATAAAATATATTTAAAAACAAAACAAAACCACGAGATACCCAATGAACATCAGGGTGGTTTTTCTTAAAAAAAGATAGAAATTAGCTAGAAACTAACCTTGAGGAATGATGGAAAGGATTAAGTTTAGGAAGAAGAAATGGCTCATGCTTACATTTACAGTGAAAGAGCCCTGGAAGGAGCCTCCTGGGTTGCAGAGGCTAGAAGTCAAGGTACATGTGAGAGGGACGGTGGGGACCTGGGAAGCCACCAATCTCACTCTTACCTTGAACTTGTGCCCATGCCCCGGGGGGCCCATCTCTTGCCTTTTTGCTGGGAGGGAGAGGGAAGGCGGCCTTGGACAAGTAATTTAATGGCATCTCATCCAAAGGATGGGCATAAGAATATCCACTTTGTGAAGATTTCAGAAAATAGGCCGAGAAGGCCACACCCGGGTAGAATCAAACCTCAGTAAATGAGAGCGGGCGTTACAGAAAGAACCCCAAATGGCCCGGACACCGTTTGTTCTGGAAAACCAACACCCTTTTCATCTTAGTAAAACGGAGAGCAAAAGGGACTTGAGAAAAAGTATGATACGTAGACCATCTACATGGCACAGCTCTCCTTTCCATCTCTTAAAGTGCCCTCGTTTCCTCACTAATGAAGCGAACCCCAGTCCACGAAGCTCGGTGAAGCTTCTGCGAGCCTCTTCATTCTAACGCTTTGTAAGTTAAACACGGCGTGGCCAACCTCAAGCCTGTTCCACCTTTATCGCTGACCTTAATCTTCCCCTCGATATTTACGTCTGCTTATTGATTAAACCCTCCTCCCATAAGGAAGGAGGCATCTTAAGGAAGTGAATTGTTATCTCTGGCTTTTAGATAAAGAACTAGAAATGCTTCTGGTGCGTATTTCAGGGGGACACGCAGGAGGAGGATCAGTGCGGCGAGGTGAGAGGGGCAGAGAGCAGGAGACCATGTATGTGCCTGTCCATCATCGGAGAGGGTTGGGTATGACGTGGTGGACACACACCACAGGCATCGTTAGGAATAATGGACCAGACGCTGCCTAACGGATTTTAAACACGGGACAAGTGGAATTCGACTTAGAATGGGACGCCAGCAAGTCTAAAGAGTTCCTGTAAACATGTCAGCTAGATGTTTCGTAGGATGTTACAGTTCTGATTGGTAAGAGAACAGTATATCCCAGTGGTCGGCAAACTCATTAGTCAACAGAGCGGCGAGCCTCGGTTTGCCGACCATTGGCATCTCCTATACTGGGTGGGGAAGTGGGGAGGAAGAAATGGAGAAGTACTTGGATAAAAAGATGGATGGATGGATGGATGGATGGCGGAGAAGAGATGAGTGTAAAGGAGGAAGGCAACGGGGTGTGCACCCCCACACACACTTGGATAGGACTCATTTGTAAGCACAGCCCCGCCCGCTGGGAGGTCTCACCTGAGGCCCCGGGCTTGAGGCTGGCCTGGCCCACCTGGTGGACGCTCTGCTGCAGCAGGTTGAAGCACTCCCCGAGGCAGCTGAGGGTGGCGGCGGAGGTAGCTTTCAGGAGCAGAAGGTCCTGGTCCAAGGCAGTGAGGGGGCCGGAGCCTGGCAGAGACTCAATGGCGTGCACGAGGGTCTTCTGCTGGCCTTCCACCTGGTTCATCATCTACGGAATGGGAGACAGCGAGGAAGGAGAGTCAGAGCTTAACCCACAGGAGCGGGGGGAAGTGGGGAGAGAAACCACCATCACCCAGAGGACTGCTGTCAGGGGAGTCAGCTCGGATGGTGCTCAGTACATGAGTCCTTTTAAAAAAAAAAAGATTTTTCTTGATTTCAGAGAGGAAGGAAGAGGGAGCGAAAGATACAAACATCAATGATGAGAGAAGACCATTGACCGGCTGCTTCATTACACCTAGCCGTTCGGGTTCCTGAATTAGTATCGGGGGCATTAACAAGGGCTCAATAGCATTCACTTCTCCTTCCGGTCTTTGCTTTAAAGCCACCTTCTGAAGAAAGCTTCCGGAACCACATAATTTAAAACTGTACCTCCAGCCCAACCCTTGGCACGCCTATCCTCTCTACCAACCAAATTTTCCTCCATAGCACTTCTCCCTTCCAACCCAAATGGTAATTTCCTTCTTATGTTCATTTGTGCTAGGGTGAAAGTAGGGATTGTACCTGTGCTCTCCACTAATACATCCCAAGTACAGTAAATGCCTGTTGGATGAGCGGATGCGTGCATGCATGATGCCCCAGTCTCGCTCTTCTGTCACTCAAATGCAAGAGGCCTTTCCAAGGTGCATTTATGACACCTTTGCCAGTAAGTCTACAGGAGTCATTATGCTCGATTGGCCTTATATGGCTAAGACTTAGCCGAGAATAACACCTCTATTATCAGTTCAGGTTTGCCAAGAAATACTACCAACTGATTTAATTTCACTTCAAAAGGATGAAATGTTTATGTATTCTTTGACAGCAAGCTATATTCTTTGATCAGCTGCCTCCTGCACTCCCCCCTCCCCCCCCACCACACACACACACACACCCCTGGGGATTAAGCCCACAACCCAGGCATGTGCCCTGACCGGGAATCGAACCATGACCTCCTGGTTCAGAGGTCGATATGTAGAGCTGCATACAGCGAGGGAGAAGTGGAGTTCAAGCTATTTGTTGTAATCAGCATTTGTCAATTCCTACCATAAAATCGTCTTAGAAAAACGTTGTGTTGAAAGGAAAGAAGAAAATGGAATGAGGAAACGTACAATACATGTTCTTGACTATTATGCATGATGATATAAGGTGTAAGAGGAAAAGGTAAGTGAAATTAAGCTATTGCCTCTATGGGATGCACGTATTTTTAATCAATGACAAGAACTAACTTTATTCCAATGGTACTGAAGAGGATAAATACTTGTTGTTTCACAAGCATAAAATTATTATGTGTATCTCAGCTAACAAAAACACAAAACTGACTTACAGAATCTTCTAGTTTACAGAGGCACATGCCCAGAGAAGGAACCCATACCTCTGCTCTCTGAAAAGTGTTCAAACAGTATTTATTGAGAGCCTGCTGCCAGTGCCAGCATCAGCAGTGCCACGCTAGAGGGGGCATTTGAACTCGCAGTGGGTACATTTGACAGTTACAATGTCTGAGAACTGCTGGCACTGAGAGGGCAGGGGGTCACGAGTGCTGAATACCCCACGAGTCAGGGCCCAGTCCCATTCAAGAACTTTCCTGCTCAAAATGCCCAGAGTGCCCCTGGAGTTATCCTGTGCTAGAGACCGGTAAAGAACCAGGCACTGGCCCAACCGGCATGGCTCAGTGGTTGAGCATCGACCTCTGAACCAGGAGGTCATAGTTCGATTCCCAGTCAGGGCACATACCTGGGTTGTGGGCTTAATCCTCAGGGGGGGGTGTGGAGGGAGGGGGAGTGCAGGAGGCAGCTGATCAATGATTCTCTTTCATCATTGATGTTTCTATCTCTTCCTCCCTGAAATCAATACATATGTGTGTGTGTGTGTGTGTGTGTGTGTGTGTGTGTGTGTGTATATATTTTTTTTAATTTATTTTTTTTTTAAAGAACCAGGCACTTGATGGATTCCAATCGTTCTTGGTAACCTGAGCCCTAAAACTGAAACATGCCTAGCACCAGGCTTCGCACACAGCAGACTCCTCCTCGAAACTCATTTTCTCCCCTTTTTCCATGTGATGCGATGTAGACCTTCAGTTTTGAATGACACAATCGATAACAATCTTCCCTTTATGTTAGCCTCATCAGGCTGCAAAAGAGGCGAGATAAAACCCAAAAAGGAACGCCGCACGCCCAGCCTCGGAGCTGTGCCTCGGAGTTATCACCGGGCTAACGTTCCCAAGACTGGGAGGCACCAAGGAAGAGGCTTCGCCCGCCTTTGGAAGAACACGCTTTAGCCATTTCCATCTCTGCATCTGACTCAGGGCGCACCGGCAAAGGTGACCGTGGCGCTGCGAGGTTGTCAGCGACAAGAGCAGCAGCAGCCAATGCTCCGAGCGGCTCCCTCTCCCCTCCCAGGCTCCCCCAGGCCCATCCAGAGGAGAACAAAACACAGCCACTGACAAGCCGCCTCTCCTGCAGCCCCCGGGCTCTGGAAATGCTGAGTCACTGTAATTACATAAAACTCGAATCTGAGCTCCCAGCACCTCTCCCCACACATCGACATTCATCATGTGTCAGCACATCAACATTCATCATGTGTCGTGTTGAAAAGCCAACGGAGGAGGGCCTTCGCTTCATTCCTTCCTGGCACCGGGCGTCCACAAACAGGGACATCACCCTCCTGGGACACGGGTGCACGTTTCCGAGATCCGCCCTCTGGGAGTGTCGGCTCTGAGGCTGTAACATCCTGTATTCCTAAATCAGACTGAACTTCCCAGCTAAGCAAACTTCACAGGGAGGGGAAATGCCATGGCCCGTTTATCTAGCGCAAACAACGGCATCTGCACCAGGAAATCAGCTCCAAGGAGCTAACGCTAATAAAACCGGTGGCGGCAGCTTTCATTTTTATTACCTGATTTGGGGAAGGCTGAAGCCAAGACGCACAGACGCAAACCCAACGTCACCCAGCTCCACAAGCCTGGGTCTGGCCCCAGAGAGAACGGGAGGGAGACAGAAGGGGAGAGGGGCTTCATTGGCTGCGCTGGGCTGCAAACCTTGGGACAGGTCTGAGAGGCACCTGCAAGGCCCAGTCTGGACAGGCCAGATGTCAGTGAACACCGGCTTAGTCGCTCATTCCTTAATTCATTAGGAATCAAAGGGGGAGGAGCATCAAACATCTGCCGACACAGGTTCCTTGTCCTAAAGTAACCAGGACTGCTTGCCGTGGTTGGCAGAGCCTGCTGGGTTCACAGATTCCTGGGTACCGTCCGTAACTCAATCCACTTTGCCTGGAAGTAGACTAAAAAACCTGATGCCAGCTTCAAGGTGGCCCTGGTTTGGCATTTCTCCTTAGCCCGGTGTAATTCCAGAGCTCCTTTTAAGTTTCCCTCCAATCAGAGATCAGTTCTTAGCTAAATTAGGCACTTTTTCACTCGGCTCAAGTCCTCATTTAAGTGTGAAAGCTATGCTTCAAGGAGTTTTAGAACCACACACACACACACACACACACACACACACACACAGCTTGCTGTCTCCAGTACTATAGATTTGCTATTCCACTATCCTCATTTGCATGGTTTTGATATCCCAGATATGCTTTGATACTCATTACAGAAACCTCCTGAAATACCCATCAGCTCTATAATGGAAACCATCACATAGTTTGTAACCTATAAAATTCCTTGCCTCACTGTTTCCACCAATCCTGAACTGCTCTATCTTGATCTTTACCTAGTCCCTGTATTGTACAACAAACTTCAAATTCTCTAATCCTGACCTTGCCCTCTGAGACACTTCGGATGCTCCACAGAGGTGGTGTGCTCCCTTACAAGGGTGATGGGTTAAGTCACTTTGTCTTACCAACAACAACATTTATCAAGAGCAAAAGGCAAAGGCAAAATTCATACACACACACTCACTTCAAAAAACACTTTCTAAAGATGTGAGGATTGAGTCTATTCCATTCTTACAGACTCCTAGGAAGCAAGCCTATACTGATGCTCAAAAACATGAGTAACAGCATTCATAACCAAATGAATCCGATGACCCTGTCAGGTCTGTCCCTTATCTTGCAGGAAATCTCAGTTCAGAGGCCCTTGCTAAGGTCACACAGCCTCGCCACGTCAGTGTCCTCTACACTATGAGTCATGATCTGTGTGCTTCTTTCTCACCTTCTGGAAGCAAAATGCTACCTCCTGCCTCAGAAGTCAACTATGGTGAAGTGTCCTTCCTTTGTCCCTTATCCCACCCTTTCTCACCACCTGGAAACAACTTGTATTTTTTTTTTAATTACAAAAGGCTGGCTTATTCGATCAATCAACAAATACAGACAATAAAACAGTTATAAAGACATAAAACTTACCTGTAACCCCACTTCCTAAAAATAAGCACTTGTTAACCTTCTGGTATTGTTCTGACTCTCATTTATATGCACATACACACAGGTGATATTATTTTAAAAGGCTCAGCCCTTGTATATAATGTGGTCACCTATTATCTTTCATCATTTAGAACACAGTCTCTGATGCCTGGGATTGACTTCAAATCCCAGTGGGGGTGGGGGAGTAAGAATGAAACAATATTGGCTTTGAGAAGGGAGCGTGCTAAAGCTGTTGATGGCAACATGGAGGTTCAATATTATCTTCTCTAATGTTTTTGAGTTTGAAATGCTTATAATAATATTTTTAAATTAGGAGAAAACACATGGTTATGAATTATGTCCTCCTTCCCTGCATTCTTATCTTGATCCCAACCCCTAGTGCCTCAAATGTGACACTGTTTAGAGACAGGCTCTTTACAAAGATAATCAGGTTTAAATGAGGTCATTAGATTGGGCCTTAATCCAATATGACTAATGTCTGTGTAAAAAGGGGAAATTCAGACACAGACACACACGGAGGGCAGAGGAGAGAAGACACAGGGGAAGATGACCTAGAACAGTGGGTGGCAAACTCATTAGTCAACAGAGCCAAATAGCAACAGTACAACGACTGAAATTTCTTTTGAGAGCCACATTTTTTAAACTTAAACTTCTTCTAATGCCCCTTCTTCAAAACAGACTCGCCCAGGCCGTGGTATTTTGTGGAGGAGCCACACTCAAGGGGCCAAAGAGCCGCATGTGGCTCTCTAGCTACAGTTTGCTGACCACGGATCTAGAACAAGGAGAGATCTGGAATAGAACCTTCTCTCCCAGCACTCAGAAGGAACCAATCCTGCTGATGCCTTGACCTTGGATGTCTAGCCTCCAGAACTGTGAGATAAGACATTTGTGTTGTGTAAGCCACCAGGTGGATGGCACTTTGACATCACATCTTTCTACATCTATGAACACATCACAGACATCTTTTTACATCTGTGAACACAGACTTCATTTTAATGGCTGCACTGTACCAGAGCTTTGAACTCCGAGTAGGGTAGACCCTGCCTCCAGGCCACCTCACCATCACTTCTTCTCAGGTAATGTTTGTAAAGGAAATGCTGGGATAGAGGACACATATTCAGAATTATGAACAGAAGAAGCCCATACAAAGGTAAAAAAAAATTGTTATTTTGCCAAAACCGGTTTGGCTCAGTGGATAGAGCGTCAGCCTGTGGACTGAAAGGTTTTAGGTTCGATTCCAGTCAAGGGCATGTATCTTGGTTGCGGGAACATTCCCCAGTAGGCGGTGTGCAGGAGGCGGCTGAATCGATGTCTCTCTCTCATCGATGTTTCTAACTTTCTATCCCTCTCCCTTCCTCTCTGTAAAAAATCAATAAAATATATTTTAAAAATTATTATTTTTTTAATCCTCTATGTCAGTACTGAACGTTAACATGTTGGGAAGAAAGGACACAACAGACAAAAGGAATAATCTCTTGCTCTTGAAGAAACCACCACAGGCTGACTGAAGGATTGGAGTAGAAGGTCAGGGATCGGTAAGTAATCAGCTTACTCCTTCATTACTCACTTATCTGCACCCCGTGCCTTCCACACACAAAGACTCGAACCAAAAGGGGGTGCTGTGCACAGATAGAGGCGCACTCTACCTGGACACAAGCTTGGCCTTCCAGGGACAATGCTAGTGGCCAGGGCTCTACAGCAGCTCCTCTGCTGTGTTTTCTTTTTTAATTTTTTTTTATGAATGTATGACATGTGTACATATCTTCCCATTGCCTACCCCCCAACTCCCAGGCATATCCTAACCCCCCAGTGTCTTGTGTTCATTGGGTATGCTTATATGCATCTCTGCTGTGTTTTCACTAACAATATCTGACATCCCTTTCTCTTTTTCTTCCTTTGTGCAAAAGTAATACTGCTTACAGGAAAAAAAATGAATAATCAAATGGAAGGAAAAAAAAATAACACATTCATTCAAAACCAGAGAAAATAAACGTTAAAATCGTGGAGTGTATATACTTCCATTTCTGTGCATATAAATGCACTCTTACTTTTTATGAAAGTGGTGGCACATCATGCTTGTCACCTCTCTTCTTCCGTCTACCATGTCAATAAATTTCAGCCTGTGAATACATTTTGACAATTCTGTGTAAAATACTGCGGATCACTCCATCACGTAAATGCTCCACAATTTATCGCCCAATTCCCGACCGTGGGACAGTGTGATGAGCTCTAACTTTCTTCTCTGTGATAAATTACAGTTCGACAAACTTTGCTGGAGCTAAATCTCATCATAAATGTGTAATGATTTTCTTAAAATAAACTCCTAGAAGAGGAATTGCTTTACCGTTCACTTTAAGGGCTTTTGATAAATACTGCCAACTCGCCATCAAAATAATTGTACCAATTGGAGGTCCCTTAGCAGCGTGTGAGCTGTTCTCTTTCTTATCGCTCCCTAAAATCATCTTTTTTTCCTACCCGGTTTCACAGACAAAAACAACAAAACCAGTAATTCATTGTTTTAATTCACTGGGCATGTCCCTATATTATGTGGAGTAAAGAGAGTTATGAAGTTTCCATATCCAGAAACACCTAGTAAATTTGCCCTAGAGATCTAAAGCACAGAATAATGACTGTAGACAACAATACTGTACTATAATCATCAAGCTTGCTAATTATTCCAACCACTAAAAAGGAAAGATAATTATGCAATGTGATAGGGATGCCAAGTACAGTATTGCTACAATAACAATCATATGACATTATATAAATACAGTGGTACCTCGAGATACGAGTGCCCTAACATACCAGATTTTTGAGATACGAGTGATTTTTGCTTTGAAATACGAGCAACAGTTGAGATACAAGTAATCGTGCACATGGGCTGGTTGCACACGACCCACCAGTCTACTGAGACACGAGCGTCTCATAGTTTCCCACACCTCAAGGTTACGAAATGAATTAAACTTGTTTCTCGAGGTACCACTGTCCTAGAGGCCCAGTGCACAAAATTCGTGCAAGGATAGGCCTTCACAGACCCAGCTGCCTTGGGCCTCTCAGCCCCAGCTGCTTTGTGGTCCTGCTCCTCCCCTCCTACCCCCTGCCACTGGTCATTCCGGAAGGTTGTTACACCATCTGATCTAATTAGCGTATTAGCTCTTTATTAGATAGGATGTCACATGAACAAGTTGTACACCTTAAATTTATACAGTGTTCTATGTTAACTATATTCCATTTTTAAAAAGCAGTTTCCATATCTAGAAAAAAAAAAATAATGTAAGCAAATGAGATGAAAGAGAGACCAAGAGAGTTTCCTTCACTAGGGTGGAAGCAGCAATGTGGAAGGCCAGGGCTGGGAATAGGGGCAGGGACCCCTAGCACTGGAAGAGAAAAAGTCCTGAAAAAGAAAGGGAGGCGGGGACTCTAGGGAGAACCACGAGGATCCAGAAAGGTCTCAAAAAAGCCATGGTTTTTTTCATAAAAGGTTCAGGGTCTGGGGAACAATGGGAAACAGTCCCCAAAGTCCCCCACCCTCACAGTTCTACCCGGACCTCGTCCAACTACCTAGTGATTCTTTCCCCAGAACCCACCAGATAAGGGAAGGGCATTTGTCCACCTTTGCCATGCCTGCCCAAGCCCCACCCCTGATTTAACCCAGCATTTCAGCTTCGGAGAAGCCTGCAGAGAGGCCCTTGGCTCTCCCCCCACAGCCCTGTCTCTTCTCACTGTCTTCGTTTATCGCTGGGATAAAAGCCATTTACAGTAACAGCCATTTACATGAATAATAGAAGCGAGGCCACTTCACATCTGGGGGAAGGGGAGCTCTCCAGTTTACACAAGTGCTTTCGCATCATCATCTCTTCTTCTCCCAGCTCCGCCCTGGCCCACAGGGCAGAGATGGTTGCTGATTCTCCTTT
>PVJN01004709.1:57069-87979 GCA_004026805.1 Lasiurus borealis
CACACACACACACACACACACACACACACACACACACACACACACACACACACACACACACAAAGGTTGGCTGCTCCCCTAGATGGCTTTCCACCTAAAAAGTGGAATATTGGGAGCAAGCTTCTTACCCATTGGAACAATTCACTCCCAATTGAATGAGAACAGGTCAGACCACAAATCCTTCCTGGGTCAAATCTCCAGAAGAAGAACATGTGATTCATACACAAACACTGAATGCTAAAGGCTGAGGATCTGTCCTGCAGATGGTATGGAAGTTTCACTCAGGTGTTTAAGTCTCTCTCAGAAGTCCTCTAATCAGAAACTGTTAGACATACATCATGTAAAAAAAAAAAAAAGACTAAAATGCTGACTATTGATCCATTTCAGGCGTCTTCTGGTTGATACGCCATCTCTCAGCAAACACTGGCTGGCAATCAGTTTGCTTCCCTTACAGAGTGGGACCTCACAAACCACGGATGAGCGAGGATGAAAGGCAACCATTTCCCTGAACCTGCTTTACATCTGCTCACTCCTGTCCCTCAGACATGCGCAGCTTATGGCCAAGACCCTCTAAGCTTCTTGGATATTCCCTCTGCACTCTGGGAAATTCTTTGATTTTGCAGGGAGAGTTCCTGAAGAAAACGCTAGACATCTATATTCTAACTTCAGCTGGGTAGCACACCTAGGGTGAAACAAATGTAGGTTGACGGTTGTTCATAGGGGGAAAAAATGTAATAATCCTATATAATAAAAGGGTAAAGCAGAACAACTTCCCAGTTGCTATTATGTGCACTGACCACCAGGGGGCAGACGCTCAATGCAGGAGAGCTGCCCCCTGGAGGTCAATGCGCTCCCATAGGGAGAGCTCTGCTCAGCCACCAGTCAGGCTGATGGCTGTGAGCACAGTGGGAGTGGTGGGAGCCTCTCCTGCCTCCTTGGCAGTGCTGGGGATGTCCGGCTGTGGCTTAGACCTGCTCCCTAAGCCATCAGTCAGACATCCCCCGAGGGCTCCCAGGCTGCCAGAGGGATGTCTGACTGCCAGCTTAGGCTCAATCCCCCAGGGAGCGGGCCTAAGCTGGCAGGTGGATGTCCCCCGAGAGGTCCAGGGCTGTGAAAGGAGGCAGGCTGGGCTGAGGGACCGCCTTCCACCACCAGTGCATGAATTTTTGTGCACCAGGCCTCTGGTTAATAAATAGTAATATAAGAATAAACTGTATTTCACGTACTCACAACTGAAAACCTACTTTTGTTCCACCCTGTATTTATCTTAAACGAAGCCCTACCAGGTAAATGCCTGATGATCTCTTTTAAAATCTTTTTTAAAACGAGTTTGGCTCAGAGGATAGAGCATCGGCCTGCAGACTGAGGGGGTCCCAGGTTCGATTCCAGTCGGGGGCATGTGTCTTGGTTGCAGGTGCATCCCTGGTGGGGGGCATGCAGGAGGCAGCTGATCGATGTCTCTGTCTCTCATTGATGTTTCTAGCTCTCTATCCCTCTCCCTTCCTCTCTGTAAAAAAATCAATAAAATGTATATATTTAAAAAAAAAACTTACTATTTTCAGTTCCAATATCTACCTAAAGTAGCAGACAAGAATGGAACAACATAGTTCTCTTTTCCAGCTAACGTTAATCTCACTAAGGACAACTGTTCACAGGGAGAAAATGCATCTGCAAAGGGCACTTGAAAGAGGGGGGAAAATTGGACAAGAACATCACGACTCCAGGCGAATCCTTCACAGCGTTGAGAGTCTCGGCAAATGAAAGGTGAGAGAGACAAATGCGTTTATCAGGAATCTGCTTCATTCACGTGAAAGTGAACATTACGTTAAGGAATAAGCCAGCAGTAATTAATATTTATTATGCCCCCCCCCCGGATAAATGATGCTGCACTCACCGTTTTACAGATGAGAAAACACATTGCCTGAGCACAAACTGCTTAAAATGTCATCCTCAAGGTGCTCGAATGTGAGACAGAATCACAATATGTGACAGACTGTGCTTGGCAAAGAGAACCAGCCACCCTTCGCAGATGCCTGCGTCTGCAACTGCTCTCCGGAGATGGGGAGGAGCCGGCCTGAATCCGTCCCCACTCCTCCACACTTCCTCATGACTTCACATATGCTTCTTTAAGGAAGCAAGTGCAAGCACGTGAATAGCCTGTGATCACTATTCATAGAACTACACAGGCAAAAAGAACTCAGAATTAGTTCCGTACGCATCTATGCCCGGGCTCAACAGACTGAATCAACCAGTTAATCCTCTGCCAACACAGGGAACTCTTCATGGGAGGAGCCTAGAGCAGTGGTTCTCAACCTTCCTAAGGCCGCGACCCTTGCATACAGTTCCTCATGGGGTGGTGACCCCCAACCATGAAATGTTGCTACTGTGATGCATCGTGATGTAAATATCTGCATTTTCCGATGGTCTTAGGCGACCCCTGTGAAAGGGTCATTCGACCTCCAAAGGGGTGGCGACCCACAGGTTCAGAACCGCTGGCCTAGAGGAACTTATTCACAGAGGATGTGGGGCAGATGTTTGTTGGGTGTAGGGGTGGATGGATGGACTGTTCTTATATCTAACCCAGTTCAGGATTCTGATATGCATGAGTTATAAGGATGCACACTATTTACAAGTGCTTTAAAAAAAAAAAAAGCACTTTGCAAGAAGGCTTGTGTGTTAACTGGAGCATCAGTCAGCACCTTCGTCTCAAACAGCCCAATAACAATGTACTTCCCTAAACTTAAGGCTAGGGAGGCATGAGGGCCAGGCTTGCACAGCTTCCTGCCAGAGGGTTCTGCGAGTATACTAACTGCTTATGAATGTGTATGATCAACACCCAGCTCCGTCCACGCCCAGACCACCCGACCCCTTTTTCCTTTCAGCTGTAGGAGCGCCGCACGAGGCAAAATCTGGAGTCCCCCAGAGTTAGGTGTTTAAGAAGACACAAGGGATCAGCCCACAGTCCTTTCCCAGCTCATAGGTTTCATGATGAGTTCCAACGTCTAGAACACAGCCCATTTAGGTGTGTTACCTATTTTCTCGTATCAGGTTCGAGGGTCTAATGAACAACATCAACTGATGAACAAAAACAGATCCAGAGACAGAAACATCGATCAGACCGTCAAACCTCAGAGGAAAGGTAGAGGAGAGTGGGGGTAAGGGGGAGAGATCAATCAAAGGACGTGTTTGCATGCATATAGGCCTAACCAATGGACGCAGACGCCAGGGGGGTGAGGGCATGAGTGGGGGGATGGAGGGAGTAATAGGGAGATAAGTGCACATATGTAATAACTTAATCGATAAAGAAATTTTTTTAAAGGGTCTAACATGTCCACTAACTGTGTGGAAAGTCTGCCAACCATGTTAGCGAAGTTCCCCTGTGAATAAGCAGATTCACTAGGTGTGAACAGGTGGGTGCTCTCCACTTTTTAATTACTCGCGATTAGCTTTCCACGCAGCTGAGCTCAGGTAAATATCTATAGGCACTTTAGCGGGACAGTTTCTGTAGCTTGCAGGAAAACCAGCATGAGATGATGAACTCCTACAACATGGAGTGACCTCTTTGCCAGGGATTACTGACCACACAGGATGAACTAAGGACCATGGCCTGAGATCAGCTGCATGGGAATCTAACCGCACATAAGTAACAAGTGGAGAGCACCCACACATTCACACCAGTGAATCTGCTCATTCACGGGGGGAGTACCATCCCCCCCCCGACTCCTAGAAGCAGCAGAGTTTGGAGTGTGCGTATATAGGCTTGGGACCACTCGCTACCCTGTTTCCCCCAAAATAAGACAGTGTCTTAGATTAATTTTTGCTCCCAAAGATGCGCTAGGTCTTATTTTCAGGGGATGTCTTATTTTTCCATGAAGAAGAATACGGTACACGTTTATTGTTGAACAAAAAAAAAGGAAATTTATTACCTGTATACGGTATGGTTTTTTTTTATCACAAACCAGCTCACTGATGGGCCACAGCGCAGCCAGAGCTGTTCAGGCAGCGCGAGGTCTCTTTAAATCAGGAGTCAGACGCCTTCCAGTAGCTTCGGGGGCCTTCTATTCTGGGGAGGCCTTATTATTGGGGAGGTCTTATTTTCGGGGGGATGCCTTATATTACAGTGAGAGGCAAAACTGGAAGTAGGTCTTATTTTCAGGGGATGTCTTATTTTTGGGGAAACAGGGTAAGTGCAACCTGAGGCATGTTGTTTAATCTTTCTGGACCGCACTGTTCTTACCTGTAAAATCAGGCTCCTAATAATTGTTCTCACTCAGGCCTATTTGAGGAATGAGTTTGCTGCTATTCTCATTCCTGCCGCTACTACCCTGATGATTATCCTGATGACCAAAGGAGATTACATGTAAACAGCTAAAAACCGTGACATGCATGTAGGAAACATGTAAATGTTTCATAAATGTTAACAGTGGTGATGAACACCAGAGGAAAAAAGTAAACACAGAGAAGGAATTTCCATCCTCTTATTTTAGCTGAACATCATCAAACCTGTTTATTTAAGAAGCGATATATCCCCACGTAAAACATCTTACACTTCCCTCGCAGAATCATTTGCCTTCTCTGTCGTAAAAAGCAAGCGGCTACCTTACTTATTTTTTAAAATAACTTCACTACGTCAATTGCAGTCAGTTCTCCTCATTTGCAGGAGTTCTGCTCCATAAAGTCACCACAAACATGGAATTAGCAAACACGGAACTCACGCTCTTCATTCTCATCAACCGAAATGCCATTTGCCTTCTCTAGGTTTGTTTGCCAGTGCCCTGGGAAAACAAATTAGTTTCACTGGCGTCAACACCAAAACACTCACATACTTATATACATGGGCCCTGGACACAGACCACAGTGTGGCGAAGGCCTGCGTGGGGTTGGGGTTGTCCACTACACTTTTTAAATCATCCTCTACCTTATGAACCCACAGATTTAGCTGCTTTTTCACAGTTTCATCACACACTACAGATGGTACTTTAGCATTTTCCACAGTGGCCTTGCATACAAATGAGTGGATTTCTGGTTTTTGGTGTGGGTGTTTTTTTAGATGTATCCTTATTTTTCCTTCATTACCATTGAACTCGTGGCCAACAGCACTCTGACTCCCACCTGAATATGGTGCCTCGAACACACACATTTTCTCCACCGGGCGCATCACAGCCTTCCTGCACTCGAAACGCTTGACAGCACTTCTACACGACACTGGGGGACCACTTAAGACAGCGAAATCACCAAGAGAAACCACAAATGTATCACGACAAGGACATGTATCCATGAACGACCAGCGAAGCATCTCGAGTGCTGTTTCTAGGCTTCTGGGTAGATTGTGGCAAGTAGGCAAATGTGCCAGAATCCATGACCGATGGGGATCCACTATGTATACTTAAATTAAGGTATTTTTAAAGCCTAGAATTATCAAATTAACACAAACACACTCAAAATCAAAAAGGGAAATACACAACGTCCTATGTGTGGGTGAGCACACGTCTGTGCGTGTGTGGTTACAGGAAACCATTTCACACGCAATTACGGGCCGCTGGGCAGAGAAAACACTTCTAATTCACCGTTATCTTCACTTCAAAAGAGGCAGCTTAACTTAATGATGTGAAAGCTCTGTGATGAATAGTAAATTGGAACCATCTTCACCATTGCCATTATCCGAGTTCAGAAAAATGTACTCAAAGACATGCTCCTCAAGCTTTAAAGGTATTGATTTTGATGTAGAATAAAGCTTCTCAAGTGCCTCTTTTTTGGGGGTAAATCATCCTCTGGGCAGCCTTTAGACAACAGGTTTTATTGGATTTCACAGTCCAAACTCATTTCAGTTGCTAAATGATGTTCGCCTATGGATTCCGTTGTGCTACCTTTAAGTAGCGTCTTGTTTTTTGTTTTTGTTTTGTTTTTTTTTCACAGTTCACAGAGGCAGTGTGTGTGTGTGTGTGTGTGTGTGTGTGTGTGTGTGTGTGTTAAGACTATTTCAAGTTTCTGGGAAGAAAGTGAGAAGGTGTCTTCAGCCTTGGCGGGTTTAAACTGCAGACTCTTCTCAGTAAGAGGGTATAGCAATGAGTGAACCAATGAAAATGCATGCCCTGATATTCTAACAGAGGAAGATGGACCTTCCGTCAGCAGGAAAATGTGATGAGTACAAGGTGTCCCCAAAAGTGTGTACACACTTGAACTTGACAGCTCATCTTGGAAAACAAAATGTATTTTTATAAGCACTGCCTTTCTCATTATTCGAAGCGCACGCTGGGAAATCGTCACAAAGACAACAGGTGAGTAAGCACCTCAGGGAAGCAAGAGGAAGCCATGCACAGAGCCCAAAGAAAGATGCTCTAGGAAGAAGGGGTGACTGGAAATGCAAAGGTCTTGGGGCGACAGCAAGCCTGGTGTGGCCAACAAACCTCAAGGATAACTGGTCTCCCGTCAGAGAGAGCAGGAGATGGAGACAGTGTCTAGAGCAGCGGTTCTCAACCTGTGGGGCGGGACTCCTTTGGGGTCAAACGACCCTTTCACAGGGGTCACCTAAGACCATCGGAAATGCAGGTATTTACATCACGATGCATAACAGTAGCAAAAATTCATGGTTGGGGGTCACCACCATATGAGGAACTGTATGCAAGGGTCGTGGCCTTAGGAAGGTTGAGAACCACTGGCCTGGAGGGAAGGAGGAGTCTGCATGAGTAGGGCCTCCTGGACTGTTTGTAACATCTAGACCAGCGGTCGCCAACCTTTCAGACCTCGCAGACCACCGGTGGTCCACAGACCACGGGATGGTGACCACTGGTGTAGACCAATGCAATACGGAGTATTGTGAGAAAACAAATATGAAAAGGAAATGTGACAAGAGAGTCACACAAATTTTTTGCTTTCCAAACACAAAGTTATGTTTATATTATACTGAATCTATTAAGTATGCAATAACATTATGTCTAAACCACGATGTACATACCTGAATTTAAAAAAATACTTTATTGCTAAAAAAAAAAAAAAATGCTAACCATTATCTAAGTCTGTTGGGAAAAAAAAAACGGTACAGTAGACTTAACAGGAAGTTGCCACAAACCTTCAATTTGTAAAAAACGGGATTTTCTGTAAAGTGCCATAAAATAAGGTACGTCTGAATTTGTTTTAGGCGGGTTTATTTCTTCTTTTAAAATGTCAATATTCAGAAAAATTTAAAGAGTAGAAACCCCACCAGCAAGATTCAACAACTGCTAACATTTTGCCATCTTTATCTGTGTGTCTATATGTGTGTTTGTGTGCGTCTCTCACACACTTGTTTTTCCTCAAACATGTGAAATTAAGTCAGAGATAGTCACCCCTGAATAATTTCAGCATGCCTCCCTTACAAGCCAGGGTATGCTTCTACTTGCCCACAATTCCACCATCCCACTTCATAAAATTAAAAATAATTCCATTAAATCTTCTAAAAATAGGTCATATTCAGATGTCCCTGATTGTCTAAGACATTAAGGACCATCATGTAGAAAAATTGGTTTAAATGTTGCTGGAATCTCTTTAAAACTACAAGGTCTCTGTCCATTTTGTTCTATTTGAAGAGACAAAGACTTATAGGAGGTGTTGTCTGATTGTTCCCTCATTGGGGTGTTACCTTGTTTCTCTCCCCCTTGTATTTCCTGTAACCCAGCAGAGGCAGGACTAAAAGTCTGGTTAGAGTTGGACTGAACACTACCCTCATTAGCACAGCTGAGAATGTCACGCTGCCTCCTATCAGCAGGTGCATCATGTCAAGCTGTCCCACGTGGAGATGCTAAGTGTGAACCCTTGAATAAAATAGGAGCTGCCTTCCTCGAAAGTTCTATTTTCTCTCTGGTAATTAGCAAGTCATCTCTGGCATCTTATAAACACACAAAAAACCAGTTGGCGTTCCTTAATGGTCTCTGTCTACACCAATGATTGCTTTGGGGATCGCAAAACGGGGACTTCCCGGTTCTATCATTCTTTCTACACTTACTAGTTGACATTCTCCCTCCCTGCCACCTGCCACTTCTGTTTTAGCTCTTGCTCCAGATTCATGGATTACCTTCTTTCTTGCATGCATCATCAACTATTACCTCCTTTATCTCTTTGACACACACCCAGGAGGAGTCTTTGAGCACTTCCTTTTCAGGTATTACATGATGTCCCAGGCTCATGTTGTACTCTCCCTGTTCCAGACCGAATCAACCCTTTCCGCATTGGCAGGGTTTGAATAGAGGAGGCATTATCTGACTTTTTAAAAGGATCGATCCAGCTGCTGGAAGGAGGGCAGGGGGGCAGGTAAGGTTGGAAGTGAGGAGACCAGCAGCAGCCCTGGTGAGATCCTCACAGAGGTCTGATCCTGGACATATTTTGAAGGAAGAAGACAAAGAAGGTATTCTTAAAATTCTGATGTGGAATATAAGAAAAAAAAATGGAATCAATGACAAAGCATGACCTCAATGTTTGGAATCTAAGCAACTGGAAGTATGGAATTCCTATTCGTTTACATGGGAAGACAGAGACCAAGTTTTGGGATACTGTTTGCAGGGCAAGGGGAATAGATATGAGAGGGGTTCAAAGATTCTGTTCTAGCTGAAACTGGTTTGGCTCAGTGGATAGAGCGTCGGCCTGTGGACTGAAAGGTTCCGGGTTCAGTTGCAGGCAGGTCCCCCGTAGGGGTGTGCAGGAGGCAACTGATCGATGTTTCTCTATCAATCTTTCTGGATCTCTGTCCCTCTCCCTTCCTCTCTGTAAAAAATCAATAAAATATATATTTTTTAAAAGATCCCATTCTGAGTATTTGAACTTAGTGACTTTGAGATGTCTATCAGGCATCCAAATGGAGATGTAACGAGGCAGCTGGACACATGAGCAGGGGGTGGTCAGCATCTAGATTGTATTTACAGCCACAACTGGGACAGATCATCCAGGGAATGACTAAAGACAGAGAAGAAAGAAATTCCAGTGTTTTAGGGATTGGAGATAAAAGAAGGAATAAGAAGGCAAACAGACCAAGTTATAATCCTTTCCCCAGCTTAACACTAGCAATGAGAAATTTCTTTTTATTTTTATCCAGTCAGATATGTGAGTCTTTTTTCTTGTTTCTCTTTTTTTTCAGGAAAGACTTTTTTTAAATTATTGTATTACATGTATACATATCTTCCAATTTTTTCTTGTTTCTTTTTGGCTTAAGATTTTTAAGTCATGTTTTAAAGGGTCTTTTCATCCCAAGGTCAAAAAGAATTCTCAATGTGATTTCTTTTTACTTTTCAAGTTACATTTTTTTCTTTGCTCTAAGTTCTTTGCTCTATTTAAAATGCATCATAGCACCCCACTCAGTGACCCCCGTTACCACACACCAGAGCAGTCCAGAGGTGAGACCACCAGCAGCTTCTGAGACTGAACAGACACAGGGCTGAGCAGCTCACTTCCTGACTAGCTGAGACCTGAGGCAAATGGTTTTAACCTCTCCAGTGCTAATTCCCTCCTCCATAAAGGAGAAAGAGCACTATCTGTTTAGCAGGTTTTTCGAGGATTACATGAGGCAACCAGGAAAAAGCATTTTGCACAACGGCCATCATAGCCTATCTGGTCGAGACACGATCGGCTGTCTCCTCCTTAGTTCTCCATTTCCCTTCGTCTGTTTTGCATCCTTGAGTAATTTACTGCTCATCAAAGTATATTCAAGCATCACAGGGAACTCACCCTGTCAATGTTCTTTCTTTTAACGTCATAAAAAGGGGGATTGGATCGAGGCTAACATTGGGCATCAGGGCAACTTGTGGATTGATTTAACTTCATTAACTCTGGTCCCTTGAACCATCTATGATAGATTTGAAAGATGATAATATATTAGTGTGTCATGTCTTTTGGGAAACCAGCCAGGTCAGCCACATCAATCTCGTTGATCGACAAGATAACAAATCACAGACAGACCACTCACCCCCAGATCCATTCACCACTACAAAGCTCAGACGATGCTCCATTGCCAAGAAACTTGAGATCTACATGCGTAGGGTTAGAATCATTTCGAAGATGAAGATTTTTAAACAGTAAACACACCCAACAACAGAATTGGTACTCTTTTGATCAATTATAGAGAATTTTGTATTTTTAAGAAAATATGTAAGTAGAATATAACTTACTTTAAAGTGAATAAAATATAAATGGAAAAACATTAATAAAAAAACACTGAGTTTTCTGCCCACTACAAATATAATATATGTATGAACAATATTTATGCAAATTGACAAAGATGAAAATAATGTTACAAAAATATTAATAGATATTTTTTCTTTTAATTTTCTTTCACATTATTACTTTTTTCCCTCCCCCCAAAAAAAGATGATTCTGGGATAAATTTTAAAGTTGTCTAGGGGTCAACCTATGTCTAGATTTCAGAGAAATCGTCAATCTAAATATAAATTATTTTTTCTAGATCAACATGCATAAAAACACTGAAAGAAGTTACTGTACCAAGTTTTATCCTACAAAAGGATCGCTTGTCCCAGTGTTATTTAGAAGAAGAAAACTTTTACCAATGTGGAATAAATGTCAAAACAGCAGCACAGAAGTTACACAAGAGGGATTTCTCTTCAATTCTTAATTAGACTTAGTCCCTTGCCTAGCTGGTGACAGGCATAGAACTCTTGATTTTGTTTTGCAAATTTGGGGTGAGGAGAGAAGGCAAGCTGGAAGAAAGGGAAACCTAACACACACACACACACACATATACATATATATATATAATCCAAAAATCATACTACATTAATAACTAATTTCGCCCCCTTTTTTCTAGCATTTACGTTCTTTTAAAAACCATTCCATTTAAAAATAGTTTTGTAGAATTATGAAAACATTATGTAGACATTGTAGGAAATTTGGAAAACACAGGAAAGGATGAATAAAACTCACCTATAACCCCGTGAATACAGAGAAAGAGGCATCATGTTTGTATATTTCCTCCCGGTATTTTTATATTTTTAACGAAATATTACCAGATGTGTTATGTTCCGTGAATCACGTGGCCTGAAAGCTCCCATCCACAGACTCAATGGGAGGTACCCGGGAACAGTAGGGGGCGCTGGACACCACCAAAGAGGTCCCTCTTCAGGTCTTATTGACTCGACCAAGAGAGGGTCGTCTAGTTAGGCTTTGATGGAAGAGAAATGGATCCTGAAATCCCTTAACACCCCACACAGCTTGAAGTCTGACCAGCCCCAAAGGTTCAGGAAAGGACCAAGAACTTAGTGGCTGCCAGTGGGAGGGGGTGGGGAGAGGGGCAAGTAGAGAGCCAGGAGCACCTCCCCAGGGGAGAGACTGCTTCAGCAAGGATGCTACCCTACCGGGGACAGAGCATCCCTGTCAGATGGGGGTGGGTCAGAATGTGGCTGGGAGTCAGGGC
Organism: Lasiurus borealis; assembly: GCA_004026805.1. Lineage (NCBI taxonomy): Eukaryota > Metazoa > Chordata > Mammalia > Chiroptera > Vespertilionidae > Lasiurus > Lasiurus borealis. The sequence goes on from PVJN01004709.1 coordinate 68,462, forward strand.
TGTGCAGCGTCACAGAAAACCTGAGGCCCGGCCACGTCACGGGAGAACCCTTAAGCCCTGGCTGAACCAAGAGAATAGGCAAGAAGAGACTAAAACCCTCTCTGAATGTTCTCTTTCCCCTCCCAGGTGGGGGAGCATGAGGATGGCTGGCCCACTCACCAAAAAAAAAGAGTACTTCTTCCTTGTAATCCGAGTTGTAGGGTAAATAAATTTGTAACTCTTAAATATATATGATATGTTTGTACACTTCATTGATGTTTTGTTAAATGAGAATCATGATCCACATTTTCATTATTGATTTTCTTTCACTTCATATATTATAAATACTTCACCACATTAAATGCTTAAAACAAACACAAAAAAACCTAACATGATTTTCAAGGCTCTCTGATGTCCACCGTACAGAGGAGACGGACCTTATTTCAGCTAAGTGAAAATCAGTGAGGCCGAAACCGGTTTGGCTCAGTGGGTGGAGCGTCGGCCTGTGGACTGAAGGGTTCTGGGTTCGATTCCGGTCAAGGGCGTGTGCCTTAGTTGTGGGCACATCCCCAACGGGGGGCATGCAGGAGGCAGCTGATTGATGTTTTTCTCTCATTGATGTTTCTAGTTCTCTATCCCTCTCCCTTCCTCTCTGTAAAAAGTCAATAAAATACATTTAAAAGAGAAAGAAAATCAATGAAATAAAACTGTAAACAACACGATTTCCAATATCAAAATTACAAATACAGTGGTACCTCGAGATACGAGTTTAATTCGTTCCATAACCTTGAGGCGCGGGAAACTGGTCAGTCGTGTGCAGCAGGCTGACCCGCGCGATTACTCCTATCTCAAATGTTGCTCATATTTCAAAGCAAAAATCGCTCGCTCGACAGCTCGTATCTCAAAAATCTCGTATGTTAGGGCACTCGTATCTCGAGGTGCCACTGTACTCACTAAATGTGTGACATGTTCAATCTCACAAGTCATTAAAGAAATGCACACGAGAAGAACAAGTAGATGCTTTTTTTTTTTTCTGGGTCTACTTAGCAAGTTGCAAAAAGTCTTTAATATGATAACACTCAGTGTTGGCCAGGATCAGGGAAGTGAGCAGTCACACCACCTGCTGTCTGAGGGCGTACATCAGGGTGGCTTTTCTCCGAACCGTTTGGCAGTCTGTTCCCCAACCCTTTAAAAAAGACCATTTCTGTGTGGCATTGCTGGCAACCCCGAGTCTGTGCTCAACAACAACCGTGTCCTGAATTATCCCCCGAAGAGTTAAGAGCTGGCTTACACCTACCACATACAGCAAATACTTCTGTCTCTGAACCGCAGATGTGAGGGCCCACCATCTGCCAATGGCCGAGTACCGATGGAGGATGAAGATCAAGGGGCCACAGGAGGGGTCCTGTACCATCCCTCTCCTCCCCCCTGGCAGGCAGAGGTCACCGAGATACTTGCCGGACTGAGCCGTGCCCGGGAACTGGAACCAGTCCCGAGCATCCATCGCCACCACGTTGCACACACACATACCCGCCACATGTGGCCTACATAGCAGCAGTCTTTCCTGGGTAATAGGCTTACATCCTTCAGATCAGATCGCTGGGCCCAGATAGGGAAGATCTACTACAACGCGCGTCTGAAGGCCAGATGGTGCGGCAAACACAGATATGCTTGTTGGAACTCGTTTTAATGTTATCCCCCCAAACCGGAGCCATATGGCGGAGGCTTCCCTGGCTGGCTGGCATAAGGAGCTGGGCATTGGAAACCCATAAACAAGCTACAGAATGCAGAAGGAGACAAAGATGGAAGAGGGCCTGGTTCTGGTTCACTGGGACCATGAAAAGAATGTCACGAAAAAAAGAAAAAAATATCCGTGTGATTTTTTTTTTTTTTTTTTTTTGGCAAAACAAAACATTTCTGTTTTAAAATAGAAGTGTCATTTTTAATGCCGGAACAGCTTGTTCCTCTGAAGATTTGGCTCTTCGCGCTAGGTGGAAAATCTTGCCATTTAAAAACCATAATGCACCTTTTTCAAACCTCAGAGGCTGGAAGCACGCACGCCGTGGCTTTTAGAGGCAGAATGGATGTGGAGGGCACATTCTGGGGCGAAACACTCCCATTTAGTAAAAGTCACTCAGCTAGGAGTCTCCGGAACAGGGTTAGGAAGGGAGGATTGACACATGAGAATACAGATGCACTTCCCCGAGGTGCTGCCGTCTTCTGATAGCCTCGCATTGTTCTTATTAGCAGGCGTGGCAGGAGAAATTCAGTCTTCTGCTCAGAAAGTAGTTCACTAGGCTTATATTCTAATGTGCATTTATCCTAAAGTCATAGGCCCAGGGGAAACTTGAGTTCTTATTAGCTCACTAGAAGCCTGGTGCATGAAATTCGTGCATGGGGGGGAGGGGAGGTGTCCCTCAGCCCGGCCTGCACCCTTTCCAATCTGAGACCCCTCGGGGGATCAGGCCTAAACCAGCAGTCGGACATCCCTCTCATTATCTGGGACTGCCGGCTCCTAATGTCTCACCTGCCTGCCTGATTGCCCCAAATTGCTTCTGCTTGCCAGCCTGATTGTCCCCTAACCCCTCCCCTGCCGGCCTGACTGCCACCTAACTGCTCCCCTGACAGCCCAATTGCCTGAACAGCCCTCCCCTGCTGGCCTGATCACCTGCAACCCTCTCCTGCCGGCCTGGTTGCTCCCAACTGCCCTCTTCTGCAGACCTGGTCATACCCAACTGCCCTTCATTGCAGGTCTGTTATCCCCACAGCTGCCCTCCCCTGTAGGCCTGGTTGCCCCTAATTGCCTTCCCCTGCAGGCCTGGTCACCCCCAACTGCCCTCCCCTGCCAGCCTGATCTTGCCTTCAACTGCCCTCCCCTGCTGGCCTGATGTCCCCAACTGCCCTCCACTGCCAGCCTGATTGCCTGCAATTGCCCTCTCCTGCAGGCCCAACCACCTCCAACTGCCCTCCCCTGATGGCCAGTTCACCCCAACTGCCTTCCCCTGCCAGCCATCTTGTGGCGGCCATCTTATGACGGCGTCATGCAAGAGCATCCCACGACACCACCGAGGCTTTTATTATGTAGGATACTAGAGGTCCGTCCAGTGCACAAAAACTGTGCACTTGGTTGGGGGGGGGGTCCCTCAGTCTGGCCTGCACCCTCTCATAGTCCGGGAGCCCTCGGCAGTAGGACATTCTTAGTGCTACTGTGGAGCCCGACTTCTGGCTGAGCAGTGCTCCCCCTGTGGGAGCGCACTGACCACCAGGGGGCAACTCGTGCATTGAGCATCTGCCCCCTGGTGGTCGGTGCATATCATAGCAACTGGCCTTTCTGCCTTTCGGTCAATTTGCATATTAGCCTTTTATTATATAGGATGAGGAGAGTACATTAGTTACTTTTGTTTTATCATTCTATTTTTTTATTTGAATCTATTGGGGTGGTATTGGTTAATAAAATTACACAGGTTTTAGGTAGACACTCACAAAACACTGACTGAGTTGAGCTGCATAAAGCCAAAGGAACTAACAATCCATTAAAACCTATTTGTATGCCCGAAAGGGCCAGTTACCACCAACTGAGAAAAACAAATCACGATGTAACTAATTAGGTAATTATGATCTTAAAAGCACACCGTGATTAAAATGAGAAAGTAGATTTCAAAGGTCACATTTGTAAGAAGAAAGGAAGAAAAGAACACAGGCTACTCCAAATTCCGCCCAACCTTTACTGAGCCACGCCCCCACACCACGGAAAGCAGGTGCTGTGGGGGATGAAAGGGACAAGGCATTTTAGCATCTGGAAATTCAAAAACATCTCCATGAGCTTTCAAGCAATCAGACATTATGCGTCACTTTCAATATATGTATGGAAAGGCAAAACCCGTATGAAGTTGTAAGATGGATCATTTCAAGGAAGCTTTTCCAAGCTTTCATTTTATTTACTTAGTTAATCCTCCCCTTGAGGATATTTTTCCATTGATTTTTTTTTAATTTTTTTAATGAGAGTGGAAGGGAGGAGAGAGAGAGAGACAGGGACAGAAACATCAATGTGAGAGAGACACATCAATTGGTTGCCTCATGCACCAGAGCTAGGGATCAAACCTGCAATCAAGGTACATGCCCTGGAGCAGAATCAAACCCGGGACCCTTCAGTTCTCCGGCTGGTGCTGATCCAAACCAGCTAAGGCCTTTCCCAAGCTTTCAAACATCCCATTTTAACCCTGTTGCAAAAAGGTTCCCTGCTGCCCCCTGCCCAGCTGATGAGACATTTTAAAGACTCATGACCTAAAAACGAGAGACAAACAAACCTCAGCAGCTTTATTGTTTTGTGTTTGATATTTGTGTGGTTGTACCTTTTATACACCCTCAGCTCTCAGGACTGGCCCTGTCCTCAAGCCTGGCTTTGTCACACAATACGGATTTCCTGAAAGCTAAGCATGAGGCAAGTTTTAGCTCTCTTTGTTGCAGCCTCTAAGAGAACAGAAATCTCTCTCCGTGCAGCCAATTTCACCAGCTCCACTCTTCTTCCCAGCCCCCCGTTTATAAGCCAACAGAAGGGGGCAGATAAATGTACTCAAACAGCCTTGCAGACAGCCTTTTGGGCCTGGACCAACAGCCTGGAACACTTCAGTTATAGAACTGATCATCACTATTCCAGCTCACATCGCAGACTGTGCGTGTATGTGGACTGCAGGTCGAGAGGGCCAGGAGGAACCATAGCTAACATTTTTGTCTAACATCTACCTTCCCCCTCCCTACATTTTATACATGAAGTAAGAGGGGAAAAAGAATTGTCCCTCTTCCCTACTGAGTGCTTGGCTGCTACCCATGTGATGAGAGAGATGGCCAGGAGCAGAAGTGTGTGGACATGTATGTCTCATGCACACATGGGAGTTTCCCAGGGGAAAACGAGGAACTCAGAGGGGTGGCTTAGAGCTCTGGTTCATGTAGCATCTTCCACGAAGAACAACGCATTTGCAGGAAGGTGGCAGGATAAGAGGTCCCTTGCTACAGATTCTCCCCCCCCCCCCCCCGCCGTTAGACAGTCTGCAGTTGCCTCGTGGGATTAATCTTTGCCTGGTGGGGGAGGGGGAGCACCTTTGTAAACATATGTCCTGCTTTGGGGCAAATAGGCATGGATGAAATCACTTTTAGCTGCCTCGCTTGTCAACCAGGGGCATTTGGCAATATTGGGAGACATTTTCTTTTTCTTTTTTTAATATATATATTTTATTGATTTTTTTTTACAGAGGAAGGGAGAGGGAAAGTCAGAAACATTGATGAGAGAGAGAAATCGATCAGCTGCCTCTTGCATGCCCCCTACTGGGGATGTGCCCGAAACCAAGGTACATGCCCTTGATGGGAAGCTAACCTGGGACCTTTCAGTCCGCAGGCCGATGCTCTCTCCACTGAGCCAAACCGGTTTTAGCAGGAGACATTTACTAATGGGAATCCAGTGGGAAGAGGCCAAGGATGCTGGTAAACACCCCCATGACACACAGGACAGCGTCCCATGGTGACCTGGCCTAGCATGGCAGTGGTGCCCCTGCTGAGAAGCCCTGACTGACAGATGAGAGAGGCAAAATACATACTAGTACACATCTGAACTTCCCCTATATGAAAAGCTGATTTCCTTTCATATGTGTTCTTCACACTACTATTTCTCAGGGGTCTGAATTTAATAATAGGTGCTTTTTCATTTGGGGACCTTAGATAGTTTGTATAATTTTGTGTTATTTTATAAACCAGAGGTGGTTTTTTAAGAAGATCCCAGGAAAAAGTATCATATTTATGAGGTCATCTTGTTTGGAGAAGGTCAACATGCACTTGGTACTTAGTTTGGGTTTTCTTACAGAATTCCCACATGTGACCTTTCCCCTTTTCTTTCTTTCTTTCTTTCTTTCTTTCTTTCTTTCTTTCTTTCTTTCTTTTAAATTGATTTTTAGAGAGAAAGAAGGACAGAGACAGAAAGATTGATTCATTTGTTGTTCCACCCTACCATACATTTATTAGTTGGTTCTTGTAAGTGCCCTGACAGGGGATGGAAACCCACAACTTGGACCCTCCAACCAACTGAGCTAACCAATCAGGGCCCTTCTCTCTTTTCTTAAACCCGCATCGTGTTCAAGCCTGACAACGTGGTAAATAAAGTCAGCAGCTCTATTATCAGACGTGTGCTGATAGAAATATATATTTTTAGTTCTCTTCATTTTCTGCATAAATGATTTCATGGGTCATGCAGATGGGTGCTGGGTGGTGGTGCTCTCGCCTCTTCCAAACCGAGGGAGGCTGCAGCGTCTGGCTGCTTCCTGGTTTGCAGCTATTTTAGGCAGAGAGAAAGTGACAGACGCTTTCCCAGGCTGGCTGGGAATTCACAGGTATAGGTGCCACCGGAAGGAGGCAGGACTGGCAGAGAGGGAGCAATGGATGCAGTACGTGTAAAATGCACATTGAATTCCAAAGACTTGATATGAAAACAAAAAAAAAAAAGAATGTAATATCGCATTCTAATTTTAAAATATTGGTCATTCATTGAAATTATACTGTTTACAAAAGAGTCAAAATTGTTTTGCCTATTTGGTACTCTTTTTAATGTGGCTAACAGAAGACGTTTAAGTGTATATGTGGTTTGCATTATATTTCTATGGGACTATGTTCACCTAAGCCAGTGGTTCTCAACCTTTCTAATGCCACGACCCTTTAATATAGTTCCTCGTGTCGTGGTGACCCACAACCATAAAATTATTTTCGTTGCTGCTTCATAACTGTAATTTTGCTACTGTTCATGACTCGTAATGTAAATATCTGTTTTCTCCGATGGTCTTAGCTCTACAGCAGCAGTTCTCAACCTGTAGGGTTGCCTAAGACCACTGGAGAAAACAGATATATACATTATGATTCATTAACAGTAGCAAAATTACAGTTATGAAGTAGCAACAAAAATAATTTTATGGTTGTGGGTCACCACAACATGAGGAACTGTATTAAAGGGTCGCGGCATTAGAAAGGTTGAGAACCACTGACCTAAGCAAACCACCCCCCTAAAGAATCCCCCTCCCCAAATGCCACACTCAGTTCCATCTAAGCACACTTTTAAAGTAAATTTTTATGTAAAGGTAGGAAGTGGGGTTTTGATCTCCTGTGTACAGTTTGAGCCTGAATCACAGAAAACCGTCCCTATAAGGCAGATGGCAGTGTTTTTTTACACACAAGGCCCTTCCATCACTCGGTCTCACCTGATGCTTCTGGTGGGGTATGTCTGCCAGGCATTTTCACCCTCTGGGGGTGATTTGCAGATATGCTGAGAGCAGCCATGATCCAGAGTGTGGGCTCTGAAGTGAACAGGCTGATTTGAATTTCCGCTCCACATTTATCATCCACCTGACCTTGAATGAGTCACTTGCCCTCTCTGCACCTCTAACACCAATTTGTAAAATGATGGTGCTGGTGGGTGTAGCTCACGGAGCTCTGGGTAAAGATGAATAAGCACTCAGCACGGGGCCTGGTACGTGGTGAGCACTCCAGAAGTGATGGCTGAAAACATTTATCAAACTCCTCCTTCCACAGATTTAAAAAAAAAAAATCAAGGCTCAAGGACCTTAAACTGCCTGCTCCAAATGTCACAAATCCTACGCAGCAGCACCAGAAACTCACATGCAAAAGATGCTTTAAAAAATAAAAAATACTCTGCCTGAATTCAACTTGGTCAATTATAGGGCAAAAGGTCATAATGCTCACAAGGTCAACATCTTAGGGATCACCCAATGTCTCACACTAACCTGAATCACAGCCGTGACATATGCCATAGACCAGTGGTTCTCAACCTGTGGGTCTCGACCCCTTTGGGGGTCGAATGACACTTTCACAGGGGTCACCTAAGACCATCAGAAAACACGGGTATTTACATTATAATTCATAACAATAGCAAAATTACAGTTATGAAGTATGGTTGGGGGTCACACAACATGAGGAGCTGTATTAAAGGGTCGTGGCATTAGAAAGGCTGAGAACCACTGCCATAGACTCTCGTGTAGAAACCACCGATGTTTCTAAAATGGAATCTCCTCGCACATGCTCTGCTGCCCCTCAATAACCTCAGTAACATTTCAGGCCCATAAATGGGCAGGTGGGTCCACACAAAGGAAGCGGCACCATTTCACTTAGCAACTTCTGGATCTGTGCTGTCTCCAATCGCACTCAAGTCGGCTGAAACAGCCCCCTGAAACGTGTCTCTGGGAGAAGAGAGACTTCCTCACGGCAGGTCTCGGCCACCTGCTGAGCCCGGTCCAGACGTGGACCCTGAGACAAAACACAAGAGCACCTCACGGGCCACAGAACCAGCTCAGTAACCCCCTTCCTCCAATCCAAAAGTAATGGTGGGGGCAGCCACCACCGGTGATCTTTACTGAGCACATGCTACGTTGCAGGCACGCTGTTGAGTACTTCACATGCATACTGCATTTCTGAAAACATTTCCTTTGAGATGTTGCAGACTGACAGGAAAGGTGCGAGGCTGTATAGAGGATGTCTGCCTAGCCTTCACCGAGCTTCCTCTGAGGTTAACACCTTCCATAAACATTGTACATTGATCAAAACCAGGCAATTCACACTGATCCAACTCTATTCCCTACACCGACACACCTGGCTCGCATCTTGCCAGTTTCCTGCCGAAGTTTTGGTGTCCTGATCTAGGATCCCATACAGGATCCCCTATTGCAGTTAGCTCTTGTGTCACCTTTGTCTTCTCTGATCTGTGAAAAGTCCAGCCGAAACCGGTTTGGCTCAGTGGATAGAGCGTTGGTCTGTGGACTGAAAGGTCCCAGGTTCAATTCCGGTCAAGGGCATGTACCTTGTTTGCGGTCACATCCCCAGTAGGGGGCGTGCAGGAGGCAGCTGATCAATGTCTCTCTCATTGATGTTTCTAACTCTCTATCCCTCTCGCTTCCTCTCTGTAAAAAAAAAAAACAATAAAATATATTGAAAAAGAAAATAAGAAAAGTCCAGGCCAGTTATTTTGTAAACATCCTTCTTGTTTACTAATGAATCAACTGAGGTCATATGAGTTTTTGGTAAGCACCACAGATGTAATTTGCTTTCTCAATGCATTATACGTGGGGATACAGGCTATCGTCATGATTACTGGCAATCTTAACCTTGATCATTTGGTAATGTGGCATCTGCTGGGTTTCTCCACTGTAAAGTACTATTTTCTGTTTGAAATTAACGAGGGTCATGTGGGGAGATATTCTTAGATGTTTCTCATCATGCTTTCACTTACTAATCTGGTATCCATGGATGGTTCTTGTCTACAATTATTACTATGCTGCCTGCCCTGTGGCAATCTTCTATTTATTTCTCTCATTCTTTCTCCATTTAGTAGTTGGAATTTTACTGCCAAGAACAGCCGTTCCTTCTCCCATTTATTTATTTGTTCAAGTATTTATTTATATCAGCCTGAATTGTGGATATTTTAGTTTAAGGGTTCTATCCTTGTATTATTGACATACCATATTTTCTGGCATATAAAACGATTGGGCGTATAAGACAACCCCCAACTTTTCCAGTTAAAATATAGAGTTTGGGATATACTTGCCCTATAAGATGACACTCGGCATATTAAGACGACCCCTGACTTTTGAGAAGATTTTCCTCTGTTAAAAAGTCGTCTTATACGCTGGAAAATACGGCAATGGGAGTTTTAATCCTGGTGATAATTCTGATATTATGCCCATTTTACAGACTAGGAAAACGAGGCAGGAAGAGATTAAAAACTGGGCATTAAGGTTGCTAAGCAAGTCGGCCAAAGAGAAGCAAAGCCAGTCAGACCAACTGACAAGTTCAAGTTCTTAGCTAACAAATGACCCAACCTCTAAGGTAGACAAAGTGATGGCTTCTCAGGGAGCAAAGGGAAGCAGAATGTGGTCTACCAACTAGTAGGCACATATTTGGAAAGAAAAAGAAAAAGATACCTCAAGCTCTTCACCTTTAACAAGCAGAATTACCTACTCCCAGATTACTTACCACCTCCCCAACCAACCACCGCCACACCATAGCGGACGTACCACCACAAGTGCCCACCGAAGGTGCTTCGTGGGCACTCGGCAATTCTACCCACACACAGAGTGCTGACGGCCAAACAGCAATAATGAACCACATTAGTGACCTAAATGAAGCTTTAAAAACTAAGCTGTTTCAGAGGTCATTCAACTTTAATAAGATTTCACTTTCCCAACTACAAAATCTGCTTTGGCCTACAATTTACTTGGGCTGTTAAAATGATCAAGGTTCTCATTATGAGCTTCTGCTCAGTAAAAATGATTCAGATTTTAATTCAAACAAGCACCACTACCCTGGAGGAAGCATCTTACTGCCTAATGACTTTTTTTTTTTCAGTCCTCACCTGAGAATATTTTTTTCCATTCAATTTTTATAGAGAGGGAAGAGGAAGGGAGGAAGGAAAGGGAGGAGGGAGGGAGGGAGAGGGGGGAAGAAGGCAGGGCAGAGAGAGAGAGACAGAGGGAGAGAGACACGCATCAATTGGTTGCCTCCCCAAACATGCCCTGACAGGGGCTGGAGATGAACCAAGGCATGTGCCCTTGGCTGGAAATCGAACCCGTGACCCTTCAGTCCGTGGGCTGACTCACTAACTGCTCAGCAAAACTGGCCAGGGTCCTGATAACTTTTATGTTCATTATCATGCCTAACTTTCCTTCTGGTTTTCCACATCATTTACAAAACCCGTTATAATTAATATAATAATTATTATTATTATTTCATCTAAAAGATATTCAGGGCCTGCTGTCTCAGTCTCAGCTGACTGAGGCATATCTTGTGCTCCCACTTTAAGTGGATCAGCATGGGTTTCTATTTTCTTTAAAGGTGAATTATGCAAGGTTATTTCAGACTCCTCCTTTCCAACCTTCCAAGACAACACATAAGCCGACTTTCTAGGAATTTGCCACACTCTCTCATCACACAAGTTGCTGAACTGCTGGTCTCATGGGCAGATGATGGGCCACAATATAATGATGCGCTAATACCATTACCTTTTTGTATAAAGACTAAAACACAGGAGGTTGTGCTATGTGAAACAAGTCAGATCGAGAAAGACAAAGAGCACATAATCTCAAGTATATGTGGAGTCTAATTTAAAAAGACAATCGGGCTCATAGACACACACATAACAATTGTGGATCGCCTTGGGAGTAGGGATGGGGTAGAAATGGATGAAGTGGGTCAAAAGGCACAAACTTCTAGTTATAAAATAAATGAGTCACGGGGAAGTAATATACAATATGGTGACGATCGTTAGTAACACGGCCCTGCATACTGAAAAGTTGCTACGAGAGTCATCTTAAAAGTTCCGTCGTAAGAAAACAATTTTCTAATTATGTGTGGTGGTGGATAGTAATCAGACTTATGGCGATCATTTTGAGATGCTTACGTATAATGAAACATTGTACAAATGAAACTAACAGACTATAGGTCAATCAGACCTCAACTAAAAACACCAGAGGATGGAGGAATTACACAGCATGAAAAAGTTGCCTTAGTCCACATTTCCCTCCCGATTTTGTGAACTGAGCCACCAGCTACGATGACCCTGAGTCTCACTGGAGAATGTCACCTGGAACCAGTGGTGCCCTGAAAAGAAGAGAGTCAAGATTCCCCACTGGCCCTCAAAGACTAAAGTCGTTCCTATTTGACTCCCGTCATCCCAGCGGGTTTGACAGGAGAATGGAGGAGGGAGGAGGAGCCCAGAGAAGAGGCAAAGGCAGACATTTTAGCAGCCAGTAGAGAGAGAGAGAAAAGGGAGGGACCACAGAAGCTGCCAGGCCTGCAGGAACACAAGGAGGACTGCTGGCCAGGTGAGCTCGCAGGCACTCCGAGATCTTGTCAGGTGTCGTCGAGTCTGAGATTGTGGTCCCAGAATGTAGTCAGTTGCCTTAGCAACAGTAGCTCTATTCAAGGTGATAAATTACCCCGCTCTCTAACAAATTCAGCTCATTTCTTAAACAATTAGCATCCTGGAAATAATATGAGAACAAGCGAATCCAACCAGTGCATGGAGGGGGCAAATCAATCACTGGGTTTGCCTTGAGGTCCCTGGGCCGGAGAGAAATGAGAGAGACTGGGGTGGGGGACAGGGACAGGGGCAGGATACAGCTAGCTAGTGTATCCAAAACTTCCAATTAAATAGTAAGAAAACAGAGCTGGTAAAAAAAAAAAAAAGCCACTTGAAAGAATTCCAAGTCCCTTTCTGATCATCATAAATTCCCATTATTCTCTGCTCCCTTCTCTCCTCACTTTACTTCATGGAACCTGACAGTTATTAATTCTTTGATTTCTGTTCCTGTCTGTTCCACTAGATTTTGAGCTTCTTAAAAACAAAGGCTTTGCCTCTGTTTCATTTCCCCTGGTATCCCTAGGATGAGAGTCTGCATGGAACACAATAGGCCTGCAAAAATATGTCTCTCAAGTTCCTAACATCCTGGCTCACGTATCTCATTATAGAATACTACAGGCCCAATGCACAAAATTTGTGCACAGGTAGGGTCCCTAGTGGCTACTGGCTGCTGGCTGGGACCTTCCTTCATTCCATGCTGCCCCTGGGTGGTCAGTGCACATCATAGTGAGCAATCGAACTCCCGAGGAGAAACTTTGCATATTAGGCTTTTATAGAGAGAGAGAGAATATATACATTATATGTAATATGTATGTATATATGTATTTCACGCTTAATTGGAAAACTAGAAGCATTTTTAGCAAAACTAGGACTAAGGCAAGAAGGATCACAACAGCGAGTATTTAAAATTGTTCTGGATATACTAGTCAATATAATTACTAAAAGAAATTTGATAAAAATCAAGGAGGGAGAGGTGAATTATCACTATGTGTGACAGATACGATTTTACACCTGCTAACCCAAGGAAATTAACAGAGAAATTACGATAAACAGTAACAGAATGTGTTTAGATTTCTGGGAATAAATTCAACCCACAGGAAGCAATAGTCTACCCGTTTAAAAACCATCCAATCAAGTCGCCCAATCAGGTAGAAAATATAATGGGAGGAAAATCCTATTTGCAATAGAAATAAAAGGGACGAAATACTTAGCAATTAAAGGGAACATGGAGGGTCCATATGCTTCCAAATACTCTCAAAGGACACACAGGAACACTGAAGTGCACTGAAAGGTGAATAATTACGCCCCTGTTCTTAAAAAGGATGCCATTCATCTGTCAATTCTTAAGTAATGTGGATATATATAACCCTTTTATTGTTTTTGAAGCTGATATGGCTTTTTAAGAACTAGACAAGCTGGCTCTAAACTTCTTATGGAAATAACCATCTGGGAATGGCCCAAACGAAACAGGACTGAGGTCAGTCAAGGTGCAATGGCCTCACCAAATACTATGGCATATTCTTAAGTGACAATATATAAAATACCGTAATTCCCAAACATGAATTGGCTGATAAGTTCATGAAACAGAAAAAAACAGAGCCAGACCCAAATACTTCACTGAGTGTGCAATGAAGGTGGCATTGCCGTAGCAGTAGGGACGGTGGACTAGTCGGTAAATGGTGCTGGAAAAGGAGTAAGAAAATGCAGGTGGGCGCTGTTCTCACTCCTTACACCACGTAACTTTCCCGGTCAAGCAAAAATTCCAATATAAGAATAAAACAGCCGAAACCGGTTTGGCTCAGTGGATAGAGCGTCAGCCTGCGGACTGAAGAATCCCAGGTTCTATTCTGGTCCAGGGCATGTACCTTGGTTGCGGGCACATCCCCAACTGGGGGTGTGCAAGAGGCAGCTGATGGATGTCTCTCTCATTGATGTTTCAAAGCTCTCTATCCCTCTCCCTTCCTCTCTGTAAAAAAATCAATAAAATATATTTTATAAATAAGTAAATACTTAATTTAAAATAAAACAGCATAATTGCTGTACATAATTAAAACAAAAATAAAGCACAGTGATGAAAGTCTTAGAGCTGAATTGTGGCCATATTGCCCAACTTCAGAAACTCACTAAACCTCACTAAACTGTTAACTTTGCATGAGTGGACTTTATGGTATGTAATTTCAATAAGGCTGTTTAAAAAAATAAAGCCATAACATCATTTGAAAACATGGGTGCTTTTTAAATAATCCTGGAGTGGAAAAGAACTCCTCTAAGTATGGATGATAATGCAGAGCTCTGAATCTTTAAAGAAAAGACTGGTAACTGGACTAGATAAAAATAAAAAAATCTCAGCACAGAATAAAACACTCTAAACTCAAAGGACAACTGAAAAAGTAGCAAAGGGGATCACCCTCAATAGACAGACAACTCCTGGAAATCAGTAAGAAAAAGAACCCACACCAAACAAAAAGGGGAAGGGCACATCCTTTTCAGCAAAGAAAATGCAACCGCTCTTATCCATGTGAAACGATGCTCATCCTCACTGAAAACAGGAGAAATTGAATTTACCAGGTACCATTCCCCGCCTAGCCAACTGCAAATGCAAAGTTTGATTACACAGTAAGTCCTCCAAGGTATAAACTGCCGCTCCCCAACATCACCAGGGGTAATGTTCACGGGTCCACAAGCCATTTTCCACCAATCATCTTTACTTTCTTTGAATAGCACATGGACACAGATATTCCCCACCGCATTGTTTGGAAGAGCAAAATATTAGAAACACCCTAAATTGTTCATCAAGAGAGTCAGGAGCTGAGCTGATTGATGACAAGGTCAATTAGAGCAAAAAGCCAAATTTGCAGGTAATATTAAGGCTTGATTCACTTGCTGTGATGAAGTAAGAGGCAAAACAAGGATCGGGTGCCATTTTCTCCTAAGGAACAGCACAAGATGAGGTGACATCCATCATTGTAGTTGGGGGAGGGGAGGGAGGTGAGATCCATCAGTGTAGTTGGGGGAGTGGGGGGAGGTGAGGTCCATCAGTGTAGTTGGGGGTGAGGGTAGGGGGAGGTGCCAATAATGGAAAAGTCCCGAGCAGTGACTCACGGTGGAGAAAAGCGTCCACAGCCCTCTCCTCTGACAGGGGGAGCTGGTAGAGGGGCCTGGGAAGGGCCTGGCCAGAGCCCCTTGCTAAGGAGGCCTCAGGTTGGAGGCGCCTGAGGGAGGCGTGCAAACAGGTAACAGGGCAGGGCGGCCCCAGAGCCTGCAGCTGTGCACAGGGTCTGGGTGGGGAGGGCAGCTTTCCCTGCCCGGGGCCTGTGCTCTGGGCTGGGAGACCACACGGAGGGTTGGGGCTTGGAGAGGAGGCTTGCAGTGCCATGGGTTTATCCACACCAAAGAGCACTCTAGTGACATCAAACACAAAGAGAGGTCCTGCACATATTGATTAAGAGCCACTTCCAAGTGAAAGAGGCAAAGTTAGTAATGGGACACAACAAGCACATAGCAATGTGTCCTTGCTACACATTGCTGCTACCGTGTTGTTGGTTTTAAACAAGACTACTCAAAAGAATATGCATATACATGGAAGCACCTTTAATAATGTACGTGCCAACACATGCATAGAACATGCAAGAATCCAGAACAAGGGCTGGGCAGGAGGCTAGCAGATGTCAGAAAGACCTTTGTCACCACGTGGCCAGCACACATCTCTATGGATACATGGGAACCTTCCAAATCTGCTCTCAGGGTACTTATTAACAACTCAACACTCGTTTGTTTCAAGAAATAGAGTTCAGCCGAGACCGGTTTGGCTCAGTGGACAGAGCATCAGCTTGCAAACTGAAAGACCCCAGGTTCGATTCTGGTTGGGGGCATGTACCTTGCTTGCGGGCACATCTCCACAGTGGGGCGTGCAGGAGGCGGCTGATTGATGTCTCTCTCTCATCGAGGTTTCTGACTTTCTATCTCTCTCCCTTCCTCTCTGTAAAAAATCAATAAAAATATATTAAAAAAAGAAAAAGAAAGAGAGTTCACATGGAAGTTACCCCTGAACCAAAGGCAATACCTACAATCTCAAGTGGCCGGGTTATGATAGCCGACACCATTCACGATACCCAGCCAACCTCTCCTGTCCCCACATCCAAATTCTGGTGCGTGAATTATCTCCATCCATATATCCTAAGCACAGAGTTTAAGACAGCGGTCGCTTCTCACAAGTTGGTCTATAAATTCTTTTCTCAAATGCGAGGCGCTGTATCATTATGAAGTATTACGGCTATGATTTATGTGCCCAAATGTGAGTCCATTCTAAATAACATGCATCATTGTGATCATTTCTCTTGTCGCCCCTCCTCCTCCTTCTCGTCGCCCGAGCGCTAGGCTGGTGGATGTTTATCCGGCGGGATGCTGGAACAGCGATCCGAGTTGGAGAGAAAGGAAATGGTTTTCTCAGCAGCATGTCCAAAGGATGGTTATTTTTATGTGGGAGATTAAAAAAAATGAGTGCTCAGATAATAAAAGTTTTATTCTTTTTTCTCCCAAGAGATAGGACACCAGTTTTTGTTGCCTTTTATGATTCTCGATCCCTCCCCTGCTGGACCACCGGTGTAAATCACAGACGGTTTACACTGGAATCTCTCCAACGTTAAGGAATAAGGAAGATGTCATGTAAGGAATTTCTCTGAAGTAAAAATACAGAAATGTTTCCTCACAGACCTATTTTAAGACTCTGCTTGCCCTGAAGAAAGTAATAATCAAAGAATGAAAGTGAATGGAGGGAAGAATAACTTTCAGAAAGAAAACTTGTCGTGTCTTTTTCACTGTGGCATACGGTTCTGATTTAAAAGATGCCAAAGCATCTCTGAGCTGGTGACAACCAGGAACCTTCCTTTTGCAGATGGGGGCAAAGGTCAAATGACGTGTCCAGGGTCATTCGGCAACTTATGGGCTCGGTCCCTCACACGGGGGTCCACCCAGCCCTGGAGCTACTTATTATCTACACTGGCAGAGGTTTTTCTCTGCAAAAATGACACCTGGGACAGAGTGGGTAATGTGATTCCAAAGCTACACAAATTCAAACTTCCCGTCACCTTTAACACGAACTAAAACCTGGGAATTACAGGCTATAGTATCTGTGGCCAAAGTATATGCTATCTGCCAGGAGCACGGTCCCTGCCCTGTCACTATGTAGAAATGGAAGCAGCCGAAACCGGTTTGGCTCAGTGGAGAGAGGCTCAGCCTGTGGACTTGAAAGGTCCCAGGTTCGATTCTGGTCAAGGGCATGTACCTTGGTTGTGGGCACATCCCTAGTAGGGGGCGTGTAGGAGGCAGCTGATCGATGTCTCTCTCTCATCAGTGTTTCTCTCTATCCATCTCCCTTCCTCTCTGTAAAAATATCAATAAAAATATATTTTTTTAAATAAAAAAGAAATGAAAGCAAAATTTCTTCATATGGGAGGCAACAAGGGGCCTGTGCAGATGGTTGAGAGAGAGGGCTCCAGGTGAGACCTCCTTGGGCACCGCTACATGTTATCTGCATCAGCTTGAGCACCTGCCTTGGCTCCTGTAGGCATCAGTGTCCTCCTCTTACAGGAGGCATGAAACCTCCTTCACCGTGGAAGGATTCGGGAAGACGTGTGTTAGCATGCAATAAGTGTGAGCTTCTGTTAGGTTGGCCTTTACCTGCTGAACTCGGCTGTCCAAGTGAAGCAAGAATGCACTGAAGCGCACACACTGGGCCTCAAGGCTTAAATAAGCCAGATTCAGTATTTCTGGGAGAGCCCGGTTCTGTCAGCCCATCTGCCCCCAGGCCCTGCCATGTCACCTGAGGGCAAAGGTTGGAGGGCACCCCAGAGCACCCCAAAGGCAAGGGGACTTCCCCTGTCCTGACAAACTCCACCTGGACTGGACCCACTCCCGGAAGCTCAGCAGTGTGGCCAGACCAGCTGTGGTGCTGTGCCAACCTTCCCACGCTGAAAAACAAACCCGAGGATTTGGCACGCACGTAATGGCTCTTTGTATTAAAGCACCATCATGGAGTTAAAGAATGGAAGAACAGTCTTCCAGTGTTTTGCATGACAGAGCTTAACTTCCTAGGGGTCTGCACTGGGCTGAATGGTGTTCCTCAAAATTCAAAGCTGCTGCAACTTCAGAAGGTGGCCTTATGTGGAGACTGGAGGCCTGGTGCATGGAAATTCATGCACCGGAGGGGGGCGTCCCTCAGCCTGGTCTGCCCCCTCTCACAGTCTGGGAGCCCTCCGGAGCGGGAGGTGACCCAGCTGGCAATCAGGAGAGAGCAATGCCCCCATCACACCCCTCTGCTGCTGCCACTGCCAGCAGTGCAAGCATCAGCCAGCCCTGGTTATGAGCCTCAGGCAGTCCTGGGCAGCTGGGCAGGTGCCATCTGAGACTTGTCTGTGCCTCAGGCCAGCCCTGGGTGGCTGAGGGCAGGTCAGGCCACATCATACACCTGCCACCGCTGCCCCACAGGGCTGAAAGGACTAGGGGACTCCAAAGGGGCTGAAGGGATTGGGTGCCACCATCTTGTGGCTATGGGCACCGCCATCTTTGTGACAGCATGACAGTCAATTTGCCTATTCCCTCTTTATTATATAATACAGTATAATTATTAAGATGAGGTCATACTGGACCAAGGCAGGTCCTAAATCCACTATCTAAGGCCTTACAAGAGGAGAGACAGAGGCATAGACACACAGGAAGCAAGTAAACCAGGTGACAAAGCAGCCAGAAATTGGAATGGTGCATCTACAAACCAAGGAACGCCACATGTCACCAGCAGAAGGAAAGGGAAAAGGCATGGAACACCCCCCTCAGAACCTCCAGCAGGAGCCAACCTTGTCAACATCCTGACTTCACCCACCAGCCTCCAGATAAGTGAGAGAATGCATCTAGGTTGTGTAGGTCATCCGGTCTGTGGTACTTTCTGTGGCAGCCCTAGGGAATGAATACAGGCTCCAAACCCACAGATCACGTAAACGTTTGTTTCAAATTGCCGGGACAGAGAAGCTGATAAGGGATGGCAATGGTGATCATAAATACTCACTATCCCAAGTCAACTTGCTTCATAATCAATGAATGCCCATTTTCCCTCCTAAAGTAAATCTGCACTAGTCAATACTACTTTCACCTGTCTTTAAATGGTAAGGATCTGTAATGTTTTTATTAGAAAATAAGACTCTACTGCTTTAAAAAAATTTTTTTTGAAAATCACTGATATTATAACTTCTGAAAACTGAAGTCTGGAGCAGACTTATTTTAAGAGATGGAAACTTGTTACCAAAAATACATGCCAGGGTTACTTGTCATCATTAATCCCAAAAAGTACACAGGAGAATTAATTCGGTAAATTTTCAAAAAAAATCAACATTCTGTCCACACAAAGGAAAAATCCACTTTCTACCCTTAACACAGTTTCCCGGGTGATGGGATGGCCCATATTCAATCCTGCCCGCTACCTTAAAATTGATCAGCTAATAAAATTCAGGAGGGTGATATTTTACAGTTACTGCTTCCACAGCAAGGGCTGCACATGAATCAAGGTTTCCAAGCAGGTTTTCACTACATCCATATGCACCAGGATCAAACCAAATCATCCTGAAGGGGGAGAGTTATCACTT